>PJEM01019531.1:0-15689 GCA_004023845.1 Helogale parvula
GTGCAGAGATGGGGGCTATCTTTTTCCCCATTTGGCACCCGGGATTTAGGGTTTGCGCGGCCGATGCTGGGGGCGAGATGCGCCGCGGAAATGAGGAGCGTGCTCCCACTCCCAAAACCGAGGTCAAAGTGCGCACCCCTGATACCACCATTGCAGTGGTGGCTGACTCCTTGCCAAGATGGCGCTGGGCTGGAAGCTGTTCCTTCCCTTGCGCCAACTGGGTTCGGGATTTAGGCCACCCAGCAGTTATCTATGGAGTGAGCTTCTCCAAGCGCAGTTAAGCGTTCTTTACCTCTTCCCCAGAGACAGTACTATGAGCGTGTTCAGTCTCTCTGTCTCTTCCTTTTGTCTCTCGGGCTCCGCGCCCTAGCCCCGCGTTGGGCTGGGGCTGCCACCTCCCCTGCCCCTCTCGGGCTGGCCCATCTTCCAATCTCCCCAGTTCGCACTCACTCACTCAGGTATCCTTCAGGTTCTCTTCCTTCTGTAGTCCGTATTTTCTCCTTCCACTCTTGCAGATGAGAGTTATGTCCTTCTCAGTTTGATCGATGGGGCAGACGAAGTTTACAGAGCTCCCTTCCTCTCCGCCATCTTGGCTCCCTCACCTCGGAGCTTTACTTTTTAAACTTGACTGACCACTAGATGTTCAGAAATGGAGAACAAGGTGATGAATGGGATGGCTCCCCAAATATCCATGGCACAAAGATGTCCTGTCCCCTTTTTGGGGTGTCAGAATTACTGTCCATTTCAGGTTGTTCTGGCTGAACTAAGTAATTGACATGAGACTAGGTGGCTCAGTTTGTTAAGCATCTCTTGATTTTATTTCAGGTCATGATTTCAGGTTTGGGAGATCAAGCCCCATGTCAGGCTCTGCTTTGACAGAACAGAGCCTGCTTGGAATTCTTTCTCTTCCTCTCTCTCTGCCCCTCCTTGGTGTTCTCTCTCTCTCTCTCTCTCTCTTTCTCTCTCTCTCTCTTTCCCTGTCTCCCTCAAAATAAATAAATTCATATTTTTAAGAAAAGTTAGATTAGAGAAGACAATCCTTATAACATGCTTCTTTTCAAAAGTCTCAACTGACATCAAAGCTTCACATAGACCAAGTGAACTTCATCACATTCATCCATTTCAGTTCCTCAGACTGAAAATGTCTATTCATACTTTACCCCCTGCCCAAGTCTTCCATGGTTCCAAATCTTGCCTTCGCAGCAGCTGTTGCCCAAGATGGCTTGAATGTGATTCATGACACATTGTGACAAGGTCCTGAGCCTTGTAATCCTCTATGATGTACTGGATGCCCTGTTGGGCTTCTTTATATATATAGGTTATTGATTAATTCCAGGCAGAGATTTTGTGGGATCTATTTGAAACTTGATGAGTGATGCACTGTGGACTGTGCCAATACTTCTTTAACATTTTCCTCACAAGAAGATTGGTAGCTCATCCAAAGGCCCTAAATGATCAATACCACTGACCTCAGCCAAAGTGCCATGAGAGCGAAAAAACCACATTGAAATGTCATTTTTTCCCTGTTGTTTCCAAAAGTGGTTACTACTGTCAAATGTAGATGTTTTCCCTTTTTGGGGAAAAAGAAATTCTGGCTGACCTTTCTCAAAGAAATTTCAGTCTTGTAATTGAATTGGGGCAGATAAACTAAGGAGAAATAGATATGCAATGCTCAAAAGACCAAGACACAAAGGAATAAGTTCATAGACATAGACCCATTGCTATTTAGGGGAAGCCCATATTCTTTGAATTGTTTTAGTTCTCTGAGGCAGGGACTGTGTGGTAGCATTGGGTTGAGCCCTAAGAGTGTAGCTCTGGTGTCAGTAAGGACAGAGACAGTTTGATTCCCAGCACAGGGAGCAATTTCTCCAAGCCAACTGAGAGGGAGAATTGGCAAGAACCCGGTGACTCCCTAGAGCCCTGTCACTGGGAATGAGGAAGATATGGAAACGGTTGGCTAAACAACTGAAAGTGTGTTCAGCTCTCACATCTGTAAGTCTTTTTTTTTTTTTTCCAATATCCAAAAACTCTGATGAGTGGAGAAGAAATGGGTTTAAATCTGGACAAGAACCATGGCTTTCCTTTCTTCCCTCAATGGATCTCAGTGGTTTCCTGTGTGGAGTCTAAAAAACGACTTTGCTGTGGGCCCCCTCCTCAGATTCTGTCAATTAGTGTGGGTGGAAACAATAGTGTAGGATTAATTAAGTTCTCCAGGTGATTCTATGTGAGGCCAAGGTTAAGCAGGAACACTTCCCATTAATTTGTGAGAGTTGAGTGCAGGCTTTGGTCAAGGAGAAGAAATAGGGTCTCCTCTACCTGGGTGTGGGAGGATTAGGTCCGTGCAGCACGCTGTTTTTAGGGTGTAGAAGAAGTCTTGGGTTTCTGTGGGAGTGGAAGACCATGTAGGAAGGAAGGAAAAGATGGAAGGAAAGAAAAGAGCAGACATTCGCCTCCAGTAGGTAGGCTTAGTTTCTGATAAGCTCATGACTCAAAAAACTAGAAAGCTGGTCCCTTCTGTAATTGAAAGTCCTGCCGGCCAGTGAGCACATTTCTGGTGAGAAGTTCTCTTGATATATTTAAGGGCATTTTCTCCCAGTGCAGCTGTGATATCTCCACAAATGCCATCTAAAAAAAGAAATCTACAGAACGAGAATAAAGAAGAAGAAATGGTCAGCTCTCAGTACCCCTGTGTCTCAAGTGAGAGGCCATGCCATCTTTTCCCTCTACACTTTCATGCATTTAGAAATTACATGGAATTTGTAAATTGATTTCTGTATTTTTGATGTTTCTTCCTCATGTTTACACGGAAGTTTTAAAAGCTTTGCAGGAGGGGCGCCTGGGAGGCTCAGTCTGTTGCATCCGGCTTCGGCTTAGTTCATGATCTCACGTTTCGTGGGCTCGAGCCCCGCATCAGGCTCTGTGCTGACAGCTAGCTCAGGGCCTGGAGAGTGTCTTCAGATCCTGTGTTTCCTTCTCTCTCTGACCCTCCACTGCTCGCTCGCTCGCTCGCTCTCTCTCTCTCTCAAAAATAAATAAAAACATTTTTAAAAATTAAAAATAATATAAAACCTTTGCAGGAATGATATTCAAGGCTAGGTCATTAGAACACTTCTCCCCTGTAACCATGAGTTCTCTATATTTTCCCACCGTGCATTCACTATGGCAGCAACATTTGTCACGTTGAAATAAAGTCCTGAATATACTGCAAATATTTCCTTTAGGACAGATCCAAAGGAGAAAGTGTTGAGTCCATTGCTAGTGGGGTCTGCTCCTGGGATTTCAGTCAAGGAGAACCGTTCCCTTTTTAGTACTTCTCTTTAGACCAGGATTAACAAAAGAAAAATGCAAGGCCTCCAATATCTTAGGAATACTCTTAAGCATATGAGAGTCCTTCTGGAGGCCTCCCTTTTGCCTTTGACTCCCCCAGCTGCCCAGTATATAACTAGTCACTCTTCATAACTCCGTTGTGACACTTGGTGCCAACATGTCCTCACACCATGCCATAATAAAACTACCTTTTGGAACCAAAAGAATAAATGCAAAAATATACAGGATAAATATGAGGCACAGAATACCGTGTAATGTTAAAAAAAAGCAGGTTAGGGGGTGGTCTGTGTAAAGTGTGAAACAGATACTACTTTAAAATATACTAGACATGACAGGACATGGAAACAGGTGCCTAATGTGGTGTTTCTCCCATCCAGATGGGGGCTCCCAAGAACGGGTTGATGACCTTGTGAAAGCCAAGAGCACGAGTTTTGAAAAGAATTCACCTGTGGCAGAGTAAGAAATAGATTTATGAATAAACCTCTAGGGGGGTGGTGGGCAGGACAGCAGAAAAGAGGCTGCCTGCCATGAGGCAGTGAGTTGGGGCTGATTTTGCAGGGGGAAGATGAGGATGTAAGGTGATTTATGGAATCTGCCATTATTTGCTAATTCCGCCTGGTTGTAAGAGGCCATTTCATTTGTTAGTTAGGGCCTATTATTATTTTGAGGTGGGTGACCTACTGGCCTGCCTCTATTCAGCAAGGTGGGCCTTGTCCGCCCCTCTGCAACCCATTGCTCAAGGCTGTTTGTCTCAAAGCAGCCTCTTCTGAAACCATATGTGATTGAACTTTGTGTAAATCCACTTGATTCTCATACTTAGATTGATAGTCTGATTTCACAGAAAAACGAGTGAACATGTGCCCTTTGTTGTGTCCTAGACAGTGATAGCAATTTGTTTTAATAATGTTCGTGTTCACTTGTTTATTTGGGTTGGTGCTCTCTGCCAGATGTCTTCCCTATAACGTTCATCTTCCCCCCCCCCCCCATCGTTCCTAAAAGTCTTAGATTTACTGAGGAATGTACAGAAGCCATCATATTTCAACTGGAAACTTATTTCTTCAGAGATTCTCTTTGTAGTTTCTCAAGAGGAGAACAAAGGCAAAAGAAATGTAGCTTCAATTAAATTTCCTTACCCCTTGCAGCCCATTGATCGAGGAAGGTCATACTCTGCCCTCTGAAGAATTTAATTCAAAAAAACATTCAGGCATGAAAGGAGTTAGGATTTGTGTGAGGAAGAGCATGTGTGCATGTCTCAGGTGTCTATCACTGGCTTCAGGGTGTAAGGAAATTTATTTGAAGCTACATGTCTCTTGACTTTGTGTCCCTCATCGTTTCCCCCCTTCAACATCTTTGACCATTTCATCTTTAAGTTGTTAAACATGGAAGGTCTCACCATCTGTAGCTTCTTCTGCTGAAAAAGGGTATAGAGGTGTTCCTATCACTGAGTGGACGTTGGTCATTTGAGAAGTTAGTAGGAGTAGGAAAGGCTAAGGCAGCTGTCTTTAGAGTTGCTAACATATGGGAGTTTCCTTGGGTAGAAAGAATCATCTGTCCCCTTGAAGGTCTGTCACCGAAAGAGTCTCATCACCAGGTGGAGAGAAACAAGTAGAAAATGGCAAAACATGATAATATAACACAAAGAAAAAAAGGCAGAGAAGTTTTTATTTCGCTCCACACTCTGGTCATAGAAATACCCTTTATTTACTGTTTATACGTTCATAAAATGAAAACAAGAATCCCATGAATGAAACATTTCTGTGTCTGTAAATCCTCAAATATAATAGAGTCCTTGTTAGAAAGTACAGCAGATGGGGTCGTCATCACAAAAAGGAAATTTGATTTGCACCCAATGAGGAGATCAGAGGTAATACCATCCAAAGGAGAGACTTACAGATCAAGGGTGTGTGTGTGTGTGTGTGTGTGTGTGTGTGTGTGTGGTGTTTTCCATTTTTTTTAAGATTCAGTGGATAATCAGGAAGTGGAGCCTCGTCATCTTACGTAGAACTGGACAGAAGGTGGCACGTGTGCCTTAAGAGAACACCTCTATACATACATATGTCTTATGTAAATGAGGTTTGTGCTTCTACTTGAGTGGAGATTTGGATATTCCAAGGAGGTCAAGGTAACTATTCTCACTCCATGAGTCTACTCCATCATCCATCCACATAGGTATAATTTAAGGGTTAAACTCATGCTGGGCCTGCTCAAGCTGTCCTTTAGGACAGTCTTTATATTTTGTTAAATGCTTTCTGTTTCCATCACAGGAGACAGTGCAAATAGGATGTTTTGCCAGACATAATAGATAAGAGAGAAAATAGATGTTAAGTAAAATGAGGGACTGTGGTCAGTGGTAACAAGCTGGTAAGCAGTGAAGATCAGTTCTTGGAGTCTGCCTGCTGAAATCAACTCCCTCTTTCATCTTAGGTACCATTCTGCATATTGCCAATGGCCACTGGATCACTCTGTTATTTACTGCAGGGACTGTTGACCTTCAGGGATGTGGCCATAGAATTCTCTCAGGAAGAGTTGGGATGCCTGAACCACAGTCAGCAGGAACTGTATGGGGATGTGATACTAGAGACCTATGGGCACCTCGTCTTCTTGGGTGAGGATCACTCCTTCCAGAATCCCAAACCACACTCTGGGTTTTTTTCCTTTCTTTGAAGACTCTTTCATGGAACCTACCTGCCTGCATGACTGGAATTCGAATCCCTACAGTACAGGAAGGAAGTAGGGATTCATAGATGTAGAGAAATGCCTCATGAGACTTCCTTTTCAGCTTTAGCTTCCCTTTTTGAAGGTGCCACCATCATTTCTGTCGATTCATGGCAATTCTAAACATTGAGTGGCATAAGATGGTATTGCCCATATCTTAAACCCCAGGATGAACTGCTTATTGTATTGGTAGTACATGGAAGGGAGATCATGTTCTGAATGTACGAAACTCCTCTTGCATGTTCTAAACAGGGTTTTTCTTGGACAGGTGTTTGGGAAGTCATTTTTTAGAATTCTACAATGTCCCCTCTTGTGTACTGAGTACAATAGTAGGTTGAAAGGTAGAATCTCCAGCAATAATTATATTGCTTCTTTCTGATAAACAGATCTCATTGTATCAAAACCAGACCTGGTCATCCTTTTGGAGCAAGAGAAGGTTCTGCGGGGTGTGAAGAGAAAGGAGACGGCATCCTCACACCCAGGTAGGTGGGAAGGATGCAGATGACAGAGGTGAGGTCTCAATGTGAAGGAGGAAGACAGACTTTGTAGTGTATTTCAAGTAGCTCTCCTTGAAAGGAAAATCATTTGTGAAGCCTAGTTTTATGGCTTTTCCTCTCACAGAGAGACATCTGCTATCTGACACGTCATGTTCTTTGATTCTCCAAGATCTCTGTTTCAGGTCCAGTGAAGGTCCACCACCTCCACAGTGAGGACCTACATAACATGAGAGCTTCTCCACTGCTTTGCTTTGTGAGTCCCAGAGGGTATCTCTGTATTTCTGAGGAACCCTATGCTAAGCCATTTCTAAATTCTGTTTTGCTTCTTGTGACAAGTATGTCAGGGTAGTGTTGAACATATTGGGATTTGATGCAGAAATCCCGGGAACACTGAAGACAGAGATCACATATTTTCTGGTTTATGCATTCCAACGTTACAAATGCTTTACTCTTAATTGTACAAAATTGTCTCTTAAAAAGACAAAATCCAATCCTTTACCGCAAAACAAAACTTCATTGTTCATGGAGTTAGCTAATAGTTGAAATTTCTAGCGTGTGTTCCATTGCTCAATGGTGAAATAATTTAATACATGTGTATCTTAGCATTCATGGATATTGATGGCATAAGGGACCTAGAACACTTAATTTTTATTATTTATTTATTTTTATTTTTTAATAGTTTATTGTCTAATTGGTTTTCATACAACACCCAGTGCTCTTCCCCATAATTGCCATCCTCCATCATCACCACCTCTTTTCCCCCCTCCCCCTTCCCCTTCAACCCTCAGTTAGTTTTCAGTATTCAATAGTCTCTCAAGTTTTGTGTCCCTCTCTCTCCCCAACTCTCTTCCCCTCTTCCCATCCCCCAGGTCCTCCATTAGGTTTCTCCTGTCTCCTGTTAGACCCATGAGTACAAACATATGGTATCTGTCCTTCTCACCTGACTTATTTCACTTAGCATGACACCCTCGAGGTCCATCCACTTTGCTACAAATGGCCATATTTCATTCTTCCTCATTGCCATGTAATACTCCACTGTATATAATATATACATCACATCTTCTCGATCCTCTCATCAGGTGATTAACATTTAGGCTCTTTCCATGTTTTGGCTATGCTTGACAGTGCTGCTATGAACATTGGGGTACATGTGACCCTTTGCATCAGCATTTCTGTATCCCTTGTGTAAATCCCTAGAAGTGCTATTGCTGAGTCATAAGGGAGTTCTATGGATAGTTTTTTGAGGAACCTCCACACTGTTTCCCAGAGGGGCTACACCAGTTTACATTGCCACAAACATTGGAAGAGGGTGCCTGTCTCTCCACACCCTCGCCAGCATCTTATAGTCTCCTGATTTATTTATTTTAGCCACTCTGACTGGCGTGAGGTGGTATCTCAGTGTGGTTTTGATTTGTGTTTCCCTGATGATGAGTGATGTTGAGTATTGTTTCATGTAGGCCATCTGGTAGTCCTCTTTGGAGAAGTGTCTGTTTATGTCTTCACTGGGTTATTTGTTTTGTGGGTGTGGATTTCGGTGAGTTCCTTGTATGTTTTGGATACTAGCCCTTTATCTGATATGTCATTTGCAACTATCTTTTCCCATTCTGTCGTTTGCCTATTAGTTTTCTTGATTGTTTCCTTTGCAGTGCAGAAGCTTTTTATCTTGATGAGGCCCCAAGAGGTCAGTTTTGCTTTCATTTGCCTTGCCTTTTGGGGAAGTGTCGAGTAGGAAATTGCTGTGGTTGAGGTCAAGGAGGTTGTTTCCTACTTTCTCCTCGAGGGTTTTGATGGTTTCTTGTCTCACATTCAGGTCCTTTATCCATTTTGAGTTAATTTTTGTGTATGGTGTAAGAAAGTGGTCTAGTTTCATTCTTCTGATGTTGCTGTCCAGTTCTCCCAGCACCACCTGCTAAAGAGGCAGTCTTTTTTTTCTACTGGATACCCTTCCGGCTTTGTCAAAGATTAATTGGCCATTCATCAGTGGGCCCGATATAGGTTCTCTATTCTATTCCATTGGTCTATGTGTATATTTTTATGCCAATACCATACTGTCTTGATGATGACAACTTTGTGGTAGAGGCTAAAGTCTGGGATTGTGATGCCTCCCATTTTGGTTTTCTTCTTTAATATTCCTTTGGCTATTCGGGGTCTTTTGGGGTTCCATACGAATTTGAGGATAGTTTGTTCTAGCTTTGAGAAGAATGATGGTGCAGTTTTGATGGGGATTGGATTGAATGTGTAGATTGCTTTGGGTGTAATGCCATTTTCACAATGTTTATTCTTCTGATACATGAACAGAGAATGTTTTTTTCCATTTCTTGGTGTTTTCTTCAAACTCTTTCATAAGTTTTTTATAGTTTTCATCATATAGGTCCTTTACATCCTTGGTTATGTTTACTCCTAGGTATTTTTGGTTTTTGTGCAATCATGAATGGGATCAGTTTTTTTATTTCTCTTTCTGCTACTTCATTATTGGTGTAGAAGAATGCAACAGATTTCTGTTACTGATTTTGTGCCCTGCAACTTTACTGAATTCATTAATCAGTTCTAGAAGACTTCTGGTGGAGTCTGCCGGGTTTTCCATGTAGAGTATCATGTCTTCTGCGAAAAGTGAATGTTTGATTTCTTCTTTGCCAATTCTGATGCCTTATATTTCCTTTTGCTGTCTTATTGCTGATGCTAGGACTTCCAGAATTATGTTAAACAATAGCGGTGAGAGTGGACACCCCTGCCATGTTCGTGATATCAGGGGGAAAGCTCTCAGTTGTTCCCCATTGACGATGATATTAGCTGTGGGGTTTTCATAAACTGCTTTTATACTGTTTAGGTAAGTTCCTTCTATTCTGACTTTCTCTAGGGTTTTTATTAAGAAAGGGTGCTGTATTTTGTCAAATGCTTTTTCTGCATCTATCGACAGGATCATATGGTTTTTATCCTGTCTTTTGTTAATGTGATGTACCACATTGATGGATTAGTGAATATTGAACCAGCTCTGTAACCCAGGAATGAATCCCACTTGATCATGATGGATAATTCTTTTTATACGCTGTTGAACTCGATTTGCTAGTATCTTGTTGAGAATTTTTACATCTGTATTCATTAAGGATATTGGTCTGTAGTTCTATTTTTTGGCTGGGTCTTTGTCTGGTTTGGGTATCAATGTGGTGCTGGCTCCGTACAATGAGTTTGGAAGTTTTCCATTTCTATTTTTTGGAATAGTTTGAAGAATGGGTATGAGTTCTTCTTTACATGTCTGTTAGAATTCTCCGGCCGCGGGCTCTTATTCATTGGGAGATTTTGATAACAGATTCGATTTCCTCACTGGTTATTGGTCTATTCATGCTTTCTATCTCTTCCCGTTTGAATTTTGGCAGTGCGTGTGCATTTCAGAATTTGTCCATTCCTTCTACATTGTCCAGTTTGTTGGCATATCATTTTTCATAGTAATCTCTGATGATTGCTTGTATTTCTAAGGGATTGATTGTAATAGATCCTTTTTTATTCATGATTTTGTCTATCTGGGTGGTCTCTCTTTTCTTTCAGAGGTGCCTAGCTAGAGGTTTATTGATATTGTTTATTTTTTCAAAGAACCAACTCTTGGTTTCATTGATCTGCTCGACTATTCTTTTTTGGATACTATATTGTTAATTTCTGCCCTGATCTTTATTATTTCTTTTCTTCTGCTGGGTTTGGGGTACTCTTGTTGCTCCTTATCTAGTTCCCATAGGTGCTCTGTTAGACTTTGATTTTGTGCATTTTCTAGTGTATTGATATAGGCCTGGATTGCAATGTACTTTCCTCTTAGGACTGCAATGTACTTTCCTCTTATGATTGCCTTTGCTGCATCCCAGAGCTTTTAGATTGTTGCATTTTGTTTTCATTTGTTTCCATATATTTTTAAATTTCTTCTCTAATTGTTTGATTAGCCCAATCATTTTTTAGTAGGGTCGTTTTTAACCTCCACGTTTTTGGAGGTTTTCCAGACTTTTTCCTGTGGTTGATTTCAAGTTTCATAGCATTTTGATCTGAAAGTGAGAATGGTATGATCTCTATTCATTTATACTTATGGAGGGCTGCTTTATGCCCCAGTATGTGATCTATCTTGGAGAATGTGCCATGTACACTTGAATAGAAGATGAATTTCCTAACTTCAGGATGCAGAGTTCTAAATATATCTATCAATTCTATGTGTTCCAATGTGTTGTTCAGGTCCCTGGTTTCTTTAGTGATTTTCTATCTGGTTGATCTATCCATTGCTGTCAGTGGAGTATTAAAGTCCCCTGCAATTAGCACATTCTTATCAGTAAGACTGTTTCTGTATGTGATTGTTTTATGTATTCGGGTGCTCCCTTATTTGGCACATAGATATTTATATTGTTAGTTCTTCCTAATGGAGAGACCCTGTAATTACTATATAATGTCCTTCTTCATTTATTGTTACTGCCTTTACTTTAAAGTCTAGTTTGTCTGATAGAAGTATGTCTACTTCGTCTTTCTTATGGCATCCAGTTGCATAATAGATATTTCTCCATCCCTTTACATTCAACCTGAAGGTATCTTCAGGTCGAAAATGAGTCTGTTGTAGAGAGCAAATAGATGTATTTTTTTTTTTTTTTATCCATTCTGCTGCCCTGTGTCATTTCTTTGGAGCATTCAGTCCATTTACATTCACTGTTATTATTGAAAAATGTGGGTTTAGAGGCATTGTGTTCTCCCTAGAATTCATGTTTATAGTGGTGTCTCTGGCACCTTGTGTTCTTTGCAACCTTCACCTCATAGAGTCCCTCTAACGATTTCTTGTAGGGCTGGTTTGGTGGTCATGAATTCTCTCAGTTTTTGTTTATTTGGGAACACTTTTATCTCTCCTTCTATTTTGAATGACAGGCTTGCTGAATAAAGGATTCTTGGCTGCATGTTTTTTCTGTTCATCACATTGAGGATTTCCTGCCATTCCTTCCTGGCCTGCCAAGTTTCACTAGATGGGTCTGTCACCACTCTGATAGGTTTCCCTTTGTTCGTTAGGGCCCTTTTCTCCCTAGCTGCGTTCAGAATTCTCTCTTTATCTTTATATTTTGCCAGTTTCACTATGACATGTCGTGCTGAAGTTGATTCAAATTACATCTTAAAAGGGTTCGTTGTGCCTCTTGAATTTGAATGTCTGTTTCTTTCCCAAGATTTGGGAAATTCTCAGTTATAGTGTGATCTAGTATCCCTTCAGGGCCTTTCTCTCTTTCTCTTCAGGAATACATATGATATGGATGTTGTTCCGTTGATTTTACCACTCAGGTCTCAAATTCTCCTTTCCTGCTGCTGGATCAATTTCTCTCTCTCTCTCTCTCTCTCTCTCTCTCTCTCTCTCTCTCTCTCTCTCTCTTTTGGCAGCTTCGTCTTTTGCTATAACTATATCTTCTAATCCACCTATTCTTCTCTCTACCTCTTCAATCCTTGAGGTGGCTGCCTCCATTTTATTATTCACCTCATTTATAGCCTTTTTTAACTTGTCGTATTTATTTTCAAAGTTCCTAGTCATTGTCTCAGTTGCTTCTTTGATGCTTTTTTCAAGCCAGCAATTAATTTTATGAAAAATTTTCTAAATTCTTGTTCAGTGATGTTTTTTGGGTCTAAGTTGAGCAGTTCGTTGGCTGTGACTTCTTCCTGGAGGTTCTTCAGGGGAGTGTTCCTTCGTTTTCTCATTTTGGCTATTTTCTGTCAAAAAACTAGTAGGGCACTGTTTTGCATAAAAAAATTGTAACAAGGCTTACTACTGATGAGTTAATGCTTAAAATGGATTGTATTGTCATTCTTCACATTCCAGCAAAACATATACTTGTCATGTAAATCATTTGATTCAAATCCCTCAAAAAATAGTTTGTTTTAGGAAATGATTTTCTAGAATTCTACATTGTCCTCTCTTCTCTACTGAGGGCAATGCCAGATTGAAAATTCTAGAATCTCCAATGCAACTCATATTCCTTATTTCAAATAAATGGTTTTTGTTCTATCTCAACCATCCCTGGTCACCTTTTTGGAGTGAAGACAAAGAGCACCATTGAAGGGAATGGCATGTACTTCCTATTTGTAATATACTTCTAATACACATTCTTTGACAAAGATTCAAGGATTAAAATTGCTGAACGTCTTCCCACATTCTTGACACGTGTATCACTACTCTTCAATATGAATTCTGTGATGCGGAACAGCATGGAGAAATCCTTCGAAGTTCTCTTCTAGTCTTGGGATACCTGGAGTGCTGAGGTTGTGAAGCACCCAATTTCGCCTCAGGTCATAAAATTTCAGCTGCTAGGTTCCAGTCCTGCATCAGGCTCTGTGCTGACAGCTTGGAGCCTGGAACCTGTTTCAGATTCTGTGTGTCCCTCTCTCTCTACCACTCCCCCTCCCCCCAAAAAAATTAAATTTAAGAAGTTCTTTTACAGTCTTAAACTCTGTAACAATTGCTCCGAGATTATTTCTGTGTAATTGAAGTAACGGTGAATGGTGATTAAAGCCTTTTGCTCACTTGTTATTTTGGTCACGTCCTGTCAAGTATGAACTCTCTGATGTTGACTGAGTTTTGATCCTGGTAAAAAGGCTTTGCCACATTTCATGCATTCCTAAGGTTTCTCTCCAGTATGAATTCTGTGAGAGTCAGTAAGGTTTGATGCCACCTCAAGGCTTTGCCACATTCTTGACATTTGTGCAGTTTCTCTCCACTATGAATTCTGTGATGTCGCATTACTTCTGAGCAACGAATAAAGGCTTCTGTATTCTTGACATTGGTAAAGTTTCTCTCCAGTATAGATTCTGTGAGGCCGAGTAGGTCTTGAAAGGAAACTAAAGGTTTTGCTGCAGTTGGTTCCTTGGTAGGTTTTTGTGAGGTATGAATTCTCTGACGTCGAATTAGGGTTAAGGACACCTTAAAGGCCTTCATTCTTGACATTTGTGAGGATTCTCTCCAGTATGGATTCTGAGATATTGACTAAGGGATGATGGCTGTCTAAAGACCTTGCCAATTCTTGACATTCGTAAGGCTTCTCTCTCGGATGGATTCTGTGATGTCGAACACGGGATGAATGCCGGCTAAAGGATTTACCACACGGTTTACATTTGTGAAGTTTCTCTCTAGTATGCATCTTGTGATTTTCAGTAAGGTCTAAGTACCTGCTAAAGGATTTGCCACATTCTTGACATTTGTAACGTTTCTGTGCAGTATGGATTCGCCTGTGTGCATTGAGTGATGACCCATCCTTACAAGTTAACCACAGTCTTCCCATTTGTCACCTTTCTTTGCACTGTGCATTTGCTGATGTTAAGATAAAATTGAGTGCCTGTCAAGGGTTTTCCCCATTCCTTGCAAATGTACCTTTTCTCTCTAGCACCACTGGTCTTACATGTAAGTAGACCTAATGATTGACTAAACATGTTCCCAAATTCCTTATATGTGTATGGGATTCGTCCCACACAAATCCTCTGAAGATCAGGAATATTGGAGGACTGCATCAGAACTTTCTGCATTCATTATAATTACAAGCATTTTCTCCCATCTGCATACTCTTATCTACATAGTAAGTTTGGAGTATTGATAAAAGACTTCCTCACCTTTGTTAGTTTCAAAATGGTTTTCTCAAAGGTGTCCTCAGACGTTTGCTAACATATCAGCCTTGGTTAAATTGTGTCTCATTTCACTGTATGGAGCCATATTATTTCCGTTGAAAATGCTCCCTTAATGTTGTCTGGTCACCAGCTCTGTGGGGTGACTCCCAAACTGATACAACTTCGGCTTTTTTCTTCAGTTTTGAATCTCTGAGTTTCGAAATATTTGACTGAAAGATCAGTTGAATCCCAGTTTCACAATGGTTCAAATCGTTGTTTTCATCAAGGATGAAATAAAGTTCCAAATGTTCCAAATTTTCTTTGCACAAACATGTGTGTTTGTATACTGGATTGGAAATTCTGCGCACAGAGGCACACTGCTTTGCACTAGTAGTGAATGTAAAAAGGAAGGTTCTTGAAGATGCTTTCTATCTTTCATAGAGATAGACAGCAGCAGTTGTCTCAAGTGGACCATATTCCTCATGACACTTCTGATGCACTTCATTCTTTCCATCACTGTTCCAGTTTGTCATTAACTGTAAATTCTCAAGAGCATGATGTTTCCATCTACCCAGTGACATATTTTATAAGGGGCTTCTATGCATGGCTTTGGCAGGAAGCTCTGAGTGCCATGTGAACATATCACTGAAAGATAGCAAATAGCAAAAAAGGAAAATCATTTCAATTACTACTCTTACATGAATGCCCTGACGACTTTAATATATAGCCTTAAAATCAGTCAGAGTATGCCAGGAAGATGGTTGAGAAGGACTGCGTTTTTCGGTGACACACAAATGTAGACACAATGGGTTGAAGACATAGCCTGTAGTTATTTTCATGGTGTAGCACAAATCATTTCCTATGCCACAAAGAATCTGGAAAAGTACCCTATGGCACAAATTTAGTTAGAGGAAGGACATTTAAACGTCAAACAGAAATGATGACAATATGATAGAACAAAAGCAGGCATAAAACAACAGAACAAATTGTTTTCTGACATAACCAACAACATTCACAGACCTATGTGGGGGACTAGCCCACGTACCCCAGTCGAAAGGTCTCGAGTAGGGGGTTGGTGTCGGCGCAATATCTCTAGGAAAGAAGACAGACAAGACAGACAATTCAGACCAGACAGACAACGTGGATGGTGGTAAAAGCTACACATATTAAGATAGCCAGGGTCTTATATACCATGGGTGATTACATCGTTTCTTTAATGGTTACATAGTTCAAGGTCCTTGAAGTAAAGGCATGCTCTGGAAAAGGTCATTCTTATCAGGGCAGTAGTAAGTAACAGGACTAAGTCATTACAAAAGAGGAATTCCCTAATAATAGTCTGGTTTTAAGCATAAGATAAGCCTGAAGAATTCTATGGGGAGATATACATTCCTTAAGGCCCTTCATCAGTTATTCATTGATAATATTAGCTCTGGAAATTTCTACCCATTTTAGTATTAATCTAAAAGATGTCAAATACTGCATTCATCCCCAAAGTCCCTTTTACAACTTCCCTCGAAGAAGAAACACGTTCTATGACAAAATCTAGAAATTTAGTGACAC
>PJEM01019532.1:0-15685 GCA_004023845.1 Helogale parvula
TCCCCACGTGGCTGCCCCCCCAGAACCTCACAAAACACTCACATGTCATGACAGGGAATGCACTAGTTCAGCCCCCAGCAGCACCCACAGAGCCCAGCACTGACCGAAGCTGCGGGACTCTCCCTGGGCCGCTCTGGACACCAAGCCTACACACCCTCCATGCCTCCCCCCAGAAGTCCCCCTCGCTCTACGCTTCCTCCTCCCCAAGGAGACTGTCCACCTGCATCAGGCCAATCCGCTGAGCCTCAGAAGGTGACCAGACATCGCATTTGAAGCCTTGGGGACACTTCAAACCCCTAAATCCTAACCCCCTGCTCCCCTGACCAAGCCTGCTCCACCCTCCCACCTAGTCCCCACCCCCCGTTATCACTGCTTCCCTGCTGTCCCTTCCAGATGCCGTGGCTCCAGAAGCTTCTCTAAGCCCCGCCCCACTCTCCCGCCAGGCACACGGCTCCTCTGCCTTCGCTTGTGTCTGGATCTGAACCACGTGTTCCATCCAGCCGCCCGTCTCGGTCTTGACCGTGGCTCTAAGGAAACAGATCCTGTTTGCTCTTGCTTACCACTATATCCACATAAAGTGAATATTGGTTAACAAAAATGAAAATGCAGATTATAGGGTTTTTTTTTTCCACGCGATATGCTTTTACTGTTTTTGCCAATTGTAGAGTGATATATATTCGGGGTGAGGAACAAAACGTCTGTACACACACACAGAGGTATAAATGCCCACGTAAACTGCCCATCACCCCCAAAGATGCCACTTTCCAGAAATAATAACCTCATTAGGCCTTTGTTCTCCCCGACTCGGATATGTTTGAGTGCTTTGATGTTCACAAACTTGTTTTTTTAAGAGTTCATAGCACAATACTGGTTCGAAATCTATCTGTTTTCTACTAGACCACGGTGATAATAACACAGAGCGCACATCTAGGGTTTAACACATTGTTTTTTATATGTTAATTGTGTGCACCTTTTGTAGACCAGTTATACCTCCGTGAAGTTGGAAAGAACTGAAAATACACACCTCACATGACATAGGAACTCACATGCCAACATACGCAGATCCAGTCCACGCTGCAGTGGCCGCACACAGCTCCCTTATCCAGCAGGATGCAGGTCACGCTTGCCAGTGACCAGCAGACAGGCTTTTAGGTGGTGTGTTACACAGACCAAACGGAAAAAACAAAAACCCTCAGAAGTAAAGTACTGCTACTCATTCCTTTGTTGCAGATCCAAGATCACCAGGCTAGTCTGTATTTTTGCTGAATGAGTTTCTCTTGTCTCGGTTTCTCTATTGGCTCAGAGAGGCGCATTGTTTTACGCTGCATCATGTTTGAAACCTTGCAATCCATAACAACTGCATGTAGTGAATCTCAATACTCCCCCTCCGTAAACCATCAGTGAATAGCTATAGTTGTCAATATGAAGGTGTCTTGGAGAGACATAAATAGGCATACGCACAGAAAACTAAGATGCCCTGCTGGACCCAGGCACGCGTCACCCTCAGGTGACTAGGTGCGTGCACATCTACTCCATGGAAGGACACAGTGGGAACCCAGAGGCCATGGGGTCGGCCAGGATTGACTGTGCGGGCTGGTGGAGACCTACCTCTAACTCCCGGTGTCCTTGTTCTGGTTGGATTTGGCACAGTGACCTCACAGGTGTGATGCCATGTCCCCAGGTCAACCCTTGTCCTCTTCTTGGGTTTGATTTGCATTTTAAGACTAACAGAATTGATCAGCCTGGTTCCAAACCAGACTACAGGTCCCCGGAGATAACATTTACCAAACATCACCCCTAATTCAAACCATAAATCAAGATCCAACAGGAATGTCGTAGGACCAGCTTCTCTTTGAAACATTACAAAGGGCAGAGTGAGAAAGACCGTGCTCCGGCAGATGGGATTGAAAGTTCATTAGCGAAATCACGGTTTTGGTGGTTGTACTTGAAGGACGCCGCCTGGCTTCTAGAGGCTGCTCCTCATCGAGGGTTACGCCTGCTCTGCTTTGGCCTCTCCCGACTCTTGGCCACCTTTGTCTTTTCCAGGCTGGACGCCCACAGGGCTGAGTGGGGAGTCCCTACTGCCGGCTGTAGCCCTTGCTCATTCCTTCTTTCTATACCTTTCAAAATCATCATTTCATTCCATTTCCAGAGCTTGGTGAGCAAATCTTCAGGGTCCCTGAGGACTGCTACTGATTAAAAGAAAACCCCTTTCCGGCATTTTTACCTCTCTTAACTCATTTTTCCCAAAATTGTTTCCCCCTCATGGTTCTTGAACCTCTCTGGAGTAAGGCTCCTTGCAACTGCTAGTGGAAAAATACAAAACCCAGAAAATATGACATGACATTACATAGAGGTGGGGATTCTTTAAAGCTGGGTCAGCGCACGCCTATTAGAGCTACTGGAATCCATGCCTCAGAACATTCAGGCGACTGAATTGACCACGCACCAAATATGGAATGCGGTCAGAGGGTAAGACGTTTAAAAAGGTAGGTACGTTCTAAGGAGATCGCTTTTCTTGTCTGCTCACTCTGAGCACTGGTGTTTCACTTGTAATTTTCAAGTTGAATTCTGCCCGAGGCAGCATAATAGAAAAGAATGTTCTTGAATTTGAGGTTTTACAATGACATTGAAAGAAGGATCATTGAAAGTCCCTGAACTCGCGCTGTGGAAGGACTTCACCAAATGCTTAATTTAATCATGCTTTTTATAAAGGTGATGATTGCAATGGTCCATGGGGAGTGTTTGGTACTAACTTTGATCTCTCTGATTAAAGAATTGACAGAGCAAATGTAGATATGGCTAATAGAAATGTCCCTCACCTCATCCAGTCTAGCTTCTCCTGTTCTTCGATTATTTTGTTTCTGTGCCATTTAATGATCCTAATTTGCACCCAAAAAGGCGTTTCATTATATCAGAGACTCTGGTGTTGTGTGGTAGCATGCTGTCTGCAATGAACCCAAATCGGATAAAGCATAGCATTTCATTAGCTCTACACGTTTTAATTAATTCAATTCAGGAATATAAGGTTGCTTTTCTCGTTTGGTGGGCTTTTGAAGTCAACTGTTGCCCCTTTTTCCAAGAAGCATTCTTTTACTTGGCCTGTATTTGACATTTTCTTGGCATGCTTTGATATCGGGACTGTGGGGACGTAATGGTTAATTTTATGTGTCAGCCTAAGTGGGCTACTGCTAAAGCATTATTTCTGGGTGCCTGTTTTGGGGTGAAGTTAACAGAGGAACCAAGATGGCCCTTGGCCATGTGGGGGGGCCTCATCCAATCCCGTTGGGGCCGGGATAGCACATGAAAGCAGATGAAGGGGTAACCTGTTTTCTCTGCCTGACCTGGGACATGGGTCTTCTCTTGCCCTTGTCTGGGGCTCACACTGTTGGCTCTCCTGCTTCTCGGATCTCCGGATGTGACTGGAACGTTCTCTTGCCCTTGGACTGGGGCTCACACCATCGCTCCCCTGCTTCTCGGATTGGATGTGACTGGAATGGCACCAGCAGCCTCCCTGAGCCTCCAGCTTGACCCACATCCAGCTTTCATAAAAAGAACAGAAAAACCAAGGAACCTATGATTCACAAAGATGGACAAATAATCCAGATTTTTTAGAAAAACTACTGTATCTAAAAGGAAGGACCAAGATGAGCCAATAAAAGTATGGATCTGGAGAAACACAGAGCTAACTTAAGGAACAGGGAAGAATTTTTAAAAAAGAAAAAAGAAAGAAAAGAAGACAATGATAATGCAGTAAATATTTTATTCATAAAAAGATTGCTGTGAAAATGAGCATGTAAGTGTACTGAAAAATTCAAAACACAATTGTGATCATTGAAAACATTCAATAGCAGGGTTTCCAACCACTCTTGTACTTCCAGAAATAAAGGAGGACATATCTCAAAACGTATCGAAACAAGAAGAAAGATGGCGGATAGCACGAGTGAAATATTAAGACATATAAAAGACCAGTTAAAGAGTTTATGAATGCGACAACCAAAAATATGAAAGAATTTGAATTATCAGAGAAATAACAGAAGCAAGGTTTACCATGGCTGCAAACAGGCAGCTGAGTCCAGAAGACAGAGCATCTAAGTTGGGATCATCTATGAGGAATCCCAAAGAATATGAACGCTAGCAGACTCCACCTGGGCACCCTCAAACAAATTTAAAAGACTAAGACTGAAGAGAGAACAGAAAAAAGAAAGAACAAGTCAGCTTCACGTCAGAATTAGACCTCCCTCAGACTTCCCATTAGCAAGCTTAAGAAGAAGAAAAAAACAGGCAGAAATGTCCACAGAAGTCTAGGGAGAGGGAAGAAATAATTTTGAACTTAAAATTCTATACTCAACCAAAATGTTATTCAAGTGCGAGGAGAAACAAATACTATTTCAGAAATGCCGTGACTTGGGGAGTTTATCTGTCACATACTGTCTCTGAAAAATGTGCTTACCGATGTTCAAATAGGAAACAGGACGCAGGAAAGAGTGATCTGTTGGACTAACCAGCCCTGAGACTGGCAAGGACGAGGGATTTAAAGGAATCCCAGGTAGGTGACTTCATGGGAAATCTAACCTCCAACAGTGGAGGAGGGTAAGTGTTTTAGACAAAAGCAAATTCTCTGCAAAAAATAGGGTGGCTTAGAAACCAGAATCTCATTCTTTACAGTAATTGTTACAAGTTATAAGTGATAATAACTTTTTTGTACATAAGGAATGTGAGACACATACTAACTTAAACTGAGGAGTCGGGAATTAGAAGTGAAAGTGTATTATTTAATAACATAATAATAACCAACAAAGAATTATAAATTAAAATAGAACTGGCAGGAATTTGGGGCTAGAATATGTAAAAGGAAGCCAAGATTCAACTGCAATATATTTCTTATCTCTTCATAAGGAGGACACAGTAGACATTGTTTACATTTGATAAGTAAAACAAAATACCAAGTTATTGCCTCCAACTGCGGTTGAAAAAAAATCAGTGGGGTATTTAAAACTCCAGTTCAAGAACTTCTGGGCCAGATAGAGAGCGCAGAATTCTACCTTTTTAAAAAAATTTAATGTCTATTTATTTTTAAGAGAGAAGCAGAGTACGAGTAGGGGAGGAGCAGAGAAGGAGACACAGAATTGGAAGCAGACTCCAGACCCCGAGCTGTCAGCACAGAGTCCAATGCAGGGCTCGAACCCACAAACCATAGGATTGTGATCTGAGCTGAAAGACGCTTAACCAACTGAGCAACCCCTGTGCCCCTGGAATTCGACCTTTTTTGTGAGCACTTGGGGTGATTCTAAGATAGGATGTCCAGGGAGCATGGTATTACAAACATCTCTCTTGAGTCATATTCTACCCAATCAGTCAGCCAAAATTATAAGAGCTCTTACTGTCCAGCACCAAAGAAAGCAGTAGCATCCTTGCCTCTATCAGAAAAAACTGTAAGTGAGATCCCATGTTTCAAACTATTAATTCCTGGAGGTTTCATGAGTATAAACAACACGAGGTGGTCAATTCCATTGAACATCCTGCTCCAAGATCTTCTGGTGTGTGGTTTTTGAGGGAAAGGCATATGCAGACCCTTTCTGGAACTTTCCTATCTCCCGTTCTTAGACAATCCCTGGAGCACTATCCTTTTCGTCATAGCTCATATGTTTTAATCATAAACATGTGGTTCTGGAGAGTAATCACTATCTTTAGATTCTAAATCCTCATTTCCTTTCTTCTAAGAGTTACATAAAATGACACATGCAAAACTATTATTTTTTGTTTATTTTGAGAGATAGTGCGCATGCGTGAGCAGGGGAGGGGCAGAGAGAGGGAGAGGGAAAGTCCCAAGCAGGCTCCGTGCTGTCAGCACAGAGCCAAACACAGAGCTTGGACTCACCGACTGTTTGATCACGACCTGAGCTGAAATTAAGAGTCAGATATGTAACTGACTGAGCCCCCCAGGCGCCCTGCATCCCCTGTCTCCTGAAATGGCTCAGCTTCTGTCCTGTTGCCCAGGCCTGACCGCGGGAGGCCATCCTCCACATTCTTCTCTTTCAGGGCGCCTGGGTGCTCAGTCAGTTCAGGGTCTGACTCTGGACTTGGGCTCAGGTCATGATCTTGAAGTTGGTGAGTTGTAAGCTCTGTGCTGGCAGTAAGGATCCTACTTGGAATTCTCTCCCTCTCCCTCTCTTTCTGTCCTTTCCTCTTCCTCTCTCTCTCTTTCAAAATAAATAGTTTTTTTAATAATAAAAAATATTTTTCTCTTTCTCATCCTTCCTGGGCAACCCTGTCATTAAGCCTCAAAATGCCCCCTCAGACGGCTTCACCCCTCACCGCTCTTCCCCAGCCACAGTCCTGCCTCTGTCTTGCTGGACTTGCCCGACTTCTGCAGGCACCTGTGTGTCTGTGTGTCGACCTTGGGTAAGCTGCCAGTCCATCCCCTGTCAGATTAGCACACATTAGCCTTCAGAAACCCAATTCTGATCAGCGTTCCCCACTCCACTTGCTTTCTCTCCTTTTTCAGAACACTTGGGTTTAAAACTAGAACCAGGGCCACAGCCCAGAAGCCTCACGAAGTGGTTCATCGGCCCCTCCCTCCCTCTCTCTCTCTCTGGAATTATCCCCCCCCTTTTCTCCATCCCCCTCTGCACCTGAGGTGTGACACATGAGACATTCTTCCCCTCAGGGCTTCCCTTTGGGAGATGCTGGCATTTGCCAGGGCTTCATTCCATCCTTTAATTCTTACTCATTTTCTTTCTTTTAATTATTTAGATCTTGGTTCAAGTCTCACGTATGCAGAGCGCTGGATGGTGTGTTTGCCGGTCCTCATGACGTCTTGTCTTTTCTCTTTATCTCAGTAATCAGATTTCCAATTACATATTTATTTGGCTGTTTGTTTTAGATAAGTCCTTTTTTATTTTTCAAAGGTTTATTTATTTTTAAGAGAAAGAGAGAGAGAGCAGGGTAGGGGCAGAGAGAGGAGAGAGAAAATCCCAACCAGCCTCTGTCCTGTCAGCTCAGAACCCAACACGGGGCTTGAACTCACCAACCCTGAGATCATGTCCTGAGCCAAAGTCGAACACCCACCTGACTGACCCACCCAGGTGCCCTGATGGGTCCTCCCTTAACTACGTGATAACCATTAACTCGCTGAAGTTTTACCTGCATGAGGGTAGGCTGGTATAATGTATTTATCGTTGGACACCTGGAAAAGAGCACAGCGAATGCCAACGCAGGATTCCGTATTAGCTGACAACTGCTTGTCCAGTAAGCCATACTGAAGACCCGTAGGGTAGCCGTTCTGCCCCCGATGGCTTAGAAATCTCACGGTATATTATGCAAAGAGACATTGGTACATTTCAGATGGAAAAACCATAGAGCAGGCCTACTCTACCGGTCGGCTTCAAAGAAGTTCCAGGGTCTTGCCTTCTGGTGTGAGGGGCCCCTTTCTTCCAGCTCTTTCCACAGAGCCTGGTCTCCAGGCGCCATTGCACCCTGTTGCTGGCGTCCCCTCCTGGGGGAAGCTGGTTGGAAGAGGACACCACTCACCAGGCTATGTGTTGGGAAGTGGGCTCCCCTTCTGTTAGCGTTCGCATCTTCTCTTGGTAATCATGGCCTCAGGTGGGGGTTATACGCATCCACAGACGTCGTGTTCCCAGCAGACACCTGGCTGCACTGAGAAACCATGGGCTCCTTTGCCTGATACAATCGATATCATTTCATGGCTGTCTCAGACGTCTGTCACCAAGTAAGTACGTATTTATAGTGTTTGTGCACCAAGCACAGGTGTGAAGGAATGCCACACATTCGCATTTAAAAAATACCTTATAAATAATAATCGACAAGAATTGAGTTATATGATGCCAGAAACCCTTACAGTCTCCTCAAAATAAGTTGTTGTTGTTGTTGTTTAATTTGGAATAAACAGAACATCCTGAAATTCTAAAGTCGAAGAGGCAACTGTCGCTATTCTATACTTCGGACAAAATGTTTCTTGGTAAAAACATTGAGGCTTTTCCTCAACGGACACATAAAAATGCTTTGTAGTTAGCACACAAAATGCTTTCTTGAAAATGTTTCCTTATAATCAGGTTTTTTTTCTTAAGTAGCATTAGGACTTTTCTCTAAATTCCGTTTTCTTTGTCATGCAACCATTTTTTTAACATAGAGCAAAAAATCCGTAAATATACTTAAATATAAATTTAATATGGCACATTTGACTTCCATGGACTGCTAAGAACATAAACATTCTTTCTTAAATACAATCTGCCTCTCTGTAGAATGCAACTGTAATGTGGATGAAGTTACTTATGATTTTATAATCAAAACATAGATTTAATGTTATTGTTAAATTTTAAATTTGAAACCATTCTGATATAACTACGTGTGTTTTCTGGTTTTATTTTCTGAGGCTTGAATGAACATATGTCTACGAGTAGATACACAAACAGAGATATCATCTCAGAACCTAGGCAAGACTCTGCAGATACTGATATGGACGTTGGTCTCACAGTCGATCAGAAATAGTTAAGAACAGAATCCATGTAACCACCCTCTCGGGGGATGAAGACCATCAAAATTGGTAAAGCTCACTGATACTCTCTTCCGAGCCCATCAATGCTGTAAATCTTCTGCTCACTGATTTCTTCTCCAGAAACTTTGATAATCTCTGCATCCCTCCCCAGCTCACCTCAAGAGGCCCTCATTTACAATCATCATGTTTTATTTTTTTATTTCTTTCTTTACTATTTTTTTATTTTTATTTTTTAATAATAGTTTATTGTCAAATTGGTTTCTATATAACACCCAGTGCTTCTCCCCACAAGTGCCCCCCACCATGACCAGCACCCCCTTCCCCCTCCCCCTTCAGTCCTCGGTTCGTTCTCAGTATTCAATAGTCTCTCATGATTTGTGTCCCTCTCTCTCCCCAACTCTCTTTCCCCCTTCCCCTCCCCCTTGTCCTCCGTTAGGTTTCTCCTGTTCTCCTGTTAGACCTATGAGTGCAAACATATGGTATCTGTCCTTCTCCTGACTTATTTCACTTAGCAGGACCACACTGGTCAGAGTGGCCAAAATGAACAAATCAAGAGAGTACAGATGCTGGCGAGGGTGTGGAGAGACGGGCACCCTCCTGCACTGTTGGTGGGAATGTAAACTGGTGCAGCCGCTATGGAAAACAGTGTGGAGGTTCCTCAAAAAACTATCCATAGAACTCCCCTAGGACCCAGCAATAGCATTGCTAGGGATCTACCCAAGGGATACAGAAGTGCTGATGCGTAGAAACATCATGTTTTAAACAGGTTTTATGAAAATAAATGAAGGCATTACATTTAGAAATTCAATTCTAGACCACACCCTTAACTTGAAGTTGGACACAATTCCTGATTTTTGGTCCTGCTGCGTAATTATGTAACTACCCTCCTAGAGCGTGAAGTCTCCTGGGGTCTGTTGCCCGCCTCTGGCTAGGTTACACAGAACAAAGGAATATGTGCATTCTCACTTGTTACTCTTACTGTTATTATTATTATTTATTCGGAGCTTTTGTAGGCCTGATTAGTGACAGGTCCCGAGAGTATTTTGACATGACGTGCTGTCAGGAAAGACAAAAGCAGCGGCTGTAGGCATGTGCGACAGGCTCACGGAGGCAATTTCGAAGAATAAGAATTGTCAAAAGCAATCAGACCCACACCGGAGTCTCTATTAACTGTGAGGGAAGACATCTGGCAGAGCCAAGCGCAGATCCTGCCCTGACGGGTGACAGCAGCGGGGACCTGGCCGGCACACACTAACCTTTCAGATCACGATGTGGACCGGAAGACTCTGCCCACCTGAGAAGATCCCGAGATTCACTGTTCCCACCACGTGGCGTCCATTCTTGCAAAACCCAGGGCCCTGTGGGCTCAGCAACTCTTAAGGGAATGTGAAGTCTGAGAAAAAACAGACCCAAAGGACTTTTCGAAGCTCCCACTTGCTTCATAAATCTGCGTAGAGAGAGTTCTCCTCCTGAACACGTTTTTGTTTCCGTGGGTCGAGCATGGCCACATGTCAGCACCGTCATTATTATCCGGCCACAGTTTGAGCACTGTGTTCTCGGACTGATGCGAGATGATTGATCGGGAAGGGTAAGAGGGCAGCCGTCTGGAAAACAGCCCTGCGTTTAAGAACAGACCGCGGCGGGCTGGGATCGCAACAGGGTCAGATGCCCTTGAATGTGAGGAATGTGGCAGCAGTGACGTGCAGTGCTCTGGATCAAGAGAAGATAACGTGTGGCTTCCCTGCATCCTTTGCTCTTCCTCGCTGACTCACGGAGCCTCGAAAGCTGGGAGGGAGAGTCTTGTGTGCACCACCTTGTCCAGAGGCCGAACTAGCATGACATTAGATTGACGCCGCCATACAGCTGCAGCAAGGAATAATAATAACATCATTTTGAAGAGCGTTACATTTTTAAAGTCGTTAAAAGAATTCCTTTGAAAAAATAAAATTGTATTTCTCACTTGTTAATACAAATCCAGCACATAATTTGCTTCATCATAAACATAAGCTAAATGACACCAAAGGGTTTCTACTTGCAATAACTCACACATTATTTATAATTTACTCTAGATAAGGCTCTTTCATGTAAAATGTAAGTGCTTCAATTTTAGCTAAAGGACATAAAACCGTTTACTATTGCTATTTCACATTTACCCCCTTTTCCAGAAATACGTGACATCTTTTTCTCGCGGTGCAATGTTTCACATAGGAATAAAAGGTTTAGTTTGCAATGGTAAACCAGAAAACAGATTAATACATTGTTTGGAAAAGGCAAGAAACCCATCTCCTCCTTCACGCATCAGCGCTGACTGCTGTTCATCAGGACACAGGAACACACCCTGAAGAGAGCCGGGGACGTGGCTTCCCTTCAGTCTATGGGCAGGTGCAGGACGGCGCACCTCCGCATCAGCAGGCTCGGCTCACCCTCCCCTTCCAGGGGAGACGCGGGAGCCCCTCCCCCCAGCCAGAGGGGGTCTCCCCAGGTGAAAAAAGCCCAGATCTTGACAATATTGAAACAATTTTAACTTTGGGGTGCACATTTAAAACTTGAGGGTGAACCAAGACACTAGTACATGATGGCCTGTTGCTACGTCAAGTACAAGGTCCAAGTTCTGCTCATGCACCTCACAGGGCCAGCGGTAAGGGAAAATCATCTCTTGAAACGCTTCCATTTCTTTCCACACTCCATCCAGTGTGTCCTATTTATAAAGAAAATTCACACTCACAAGCGGCATAATATTTTAATAAAACAATACTTGTAGACCCGCATTCTACTGCCCTCTCCCTGTTTTGGTAAGTTTTAAAAGAATGCTAAAGACTCCCGGCTTTTGGAACTTTGAACATTTTCTTCTCTGGTTCTCATATCAAGTTAAATAAAATGAAAGGAGCTAGGGGCACCTGGGTGGCTCAGTCAGTGGAGAGCATCCGACTCTGGATTTCAGCTCAGGTCTTGATCTCAGGGTGGTGAGTTCGGGCCCCACACTGGGCATGCAGCCTACATTTAAAAAAATTAAAGGAGCTCACAATTTAAAGCAAAATAATTCTCTTCATTAGAAAACTGTACACTTTTTCCAAGCATAATTACCTCTTTATCCAAATTTTAACATTTGTGTTTAATGTATGAAGCATTTAGTGAAATGTCTTTAAACATTCCATGAAAACCTCCTCATCAGAGGATGAAAGCCGTTTTATTACACCTTAAGCTTTTTAAGAGTGTGTTCACAATCATAAGCTTCTCAAGTGGACCATCACTGTGGAAAAGAGAAAAATGGGATTGTAGGAACAAAGAGAAGGAGCTTTCTTGTAAAGAGAGGAGAACTTCACGCACAGCCTTGCCCCTGATAGATCAATATATTATCGTCTACAACTCCAACACATTGGGGGCTGCTCCACAGCCCCAGCCAAAATACGAGACTGAAAGTAAAACTCGCTTGTAATCAAAGAAACTTTTTATTAAGAAAAGAAAGAAAAGAATCGCTAAAAAATAAGGTCCCCTCCTAAAACAGTAGGATGTCACTGTGATTCTAGGGAGGCTTGGTAGGATAATGTATAATGCAATATGGACAGTTTCTCAAATGCAACAGGACGGGAGCTAATTATCTAATTAGTTTTTGTTCATTATACATGTGTGATATAATCAGATTTAGGGATAATATGAAACTATGAAATCGCAGGTCTTGTCACGTTAAATTGATGAGAAAAATTATTGCTTAAAGAGACCTCATGACATATTAATAAATGGGTATAGTCTGTAAGGAATATTAACAAAACCTGTCTGAACGAGATTATAAATCTCCAGTGAGTTTTTAAATTACTCATGCCTCCGGGACACGGAAACACCAACTACTGGATGGTAGCCATGTCACATTTGCAGCTACAAGGCCTTAAAAAAAATAGCAAGATAAAAGGCAATGCTTAATTAAATGTGTCCACAGATAAATCCCAGGTTAGGTTAATTCTATGCCTGTGCAACGCAAGTCCGCCTGTGGGCATTTCAAAATGGCACCGGCTCAATCTCAAACCGTAAGGAAGGCCCAAGTGTGCCCTCCAAGAGCAATCTCGAAGCACGTATACAACTACTGTTTATTCGATATCTTACCAGGCATATTTCTTGCAGGGAGAAAAGACTTACACGGATGATTTTCAGTTCCGGTTAGAAACTGTCTTCTCGGGTACTTGGCTGATTCTTCAAACACCAATCACAGGGAACATATTTACAGAGAAAGACTTGGTTTGCCTCCACATGCTTCAGATTTATTACTTCACTTTGTCTTTACAAACGGTGACGCTCAAGCCTGCACATACTAAGTCCCTTGGACCAAGTCGTGAATCTGGTAAATTCTTCCTGTACCATGGGTTTGACCGCAGGCAGGACACTGGCTGTCCCTGAGCTTTACAAGTGTCAACTTACTGATGCTTAGGGCCCCTAACAGTTTCTAAGAAACGTAGCTCCATCGAACACAAAGCAGTTTGAGTAAACGTAAGCACAGCAATGAGAACTCCAGCAAATTGTCAAAGAACGTGCGAGGGGACGTGGCACCTGCTTGTTTTAAATGCTCCACCATGTCACCTTCCTGGGCTCTGCGGAGGAACGGAAGTCTACATTCCTGGGCATGAGTGAGAGCTGCAGGAAAGGAGGAATGGAAGTCTACATCCCTGGGCATGAGTGAGAGCTGCGGGAAAGCGCGCAGTCCCCAGCTTCTGTCACCTAAGGGTGATGTGAAGAGGAAGCGTGGTTGGCCAATACGTAGAAGCAGAAAGTTCACGGTTGTGTGAAGTGGTATTCCAGAAACTTTTGCCGATGTTTAAGAACCCATTCTTACTAGGGAAGGTGAAGCTGCTCCACCTGTCGTGGTTCTGGTTTGGGGGGCAGATCAGGTGTTCTCAGTGACTTGGATGGTGTTTCATGGGCGTGGTTGGCGAGGAGCAGTGCCACCCATCTGGCTCCCGTGGCCTCAGAGAGAGCTGTGAACCCCCTGAGAGGAAGCCAGGCTGTATCACTCGGCCTCGTGCAGGCCGCGCCCGGCGTTAAATCTACCCTGCCCACCACACTGCAGACCGCTGGCTTGAAAACCTTGGAAGCCTCATGACCTACAGACGGGAGATATAATTGTCAACTCAGGCTTCCTTTCAGATGGATTTGCTAAATGTCCCGAGGAAGACTCTAGCAAGATTCCTCTCATTTGGTCATTCCTTCATTAAGTCTGAGTTTGCACTGTGTGGAGAAAGCTTTCATAGGCTTCTTTCAAAACATGCAGCCGATTCGAGGCTTTCCTGAACAATCGCTTGTCTCAGACTTGGTGGGCAGGCTCCAAACCTCCATCCAGAGCGCCCATGTCCATCTTAACCCATGTTTTCTACCACAGCACTGCTTGAAAAAGCAAGGACAGGACCCCTTCGCTTACAAAAAAGTTTTTGCTTTCATGTTTTAAACAATGTCCCAGATTTTTCCAACCGTAAGTCCAAGTTTAAGCATGGTACCACCAAAGTGGTATCACTAAGCATACAGCCGCCAATACTATTAAAAGCGCTGGCATACAGTTGTGGTTTTTTTGCACAGAAGTGTGTTTCTTCAAATATTATTTAGTTATTTGTTTTGCTCTATTTTTCTTGGATATTCTATTATGTTATATTATGTCATGTCTAATCAGTGCTATTATACGTGCGTTTTAATTGATAATATAATAGTCAAAATTGTAGCAATTTAAAGTGTTTGAGGTCACTAATTAGTTTTATTATTTAAAAAAACCTACTAATATTTTTGTCCCAGGTACGTGAGGGGAAAGCCTCGGTGAAGGAGTGGAGGACTGCCGTATAGACGTGAGGGTGGGTGAAAAGAGCGAGCGGAAAGAAGTAGTTCCTGCTTCAGAAACGTGTCTAACGCTAATCACGTTCAACCTGGCTTGAAGATACCTCCTTAACCAAAATATTTGAAATACTGTCCATTATGTTATTTTGAACTTCTTCCTCAGTTTAACTCCACCCTCCTCCATCACATGTAGCTTCCTCACTTTCAGTAGTGTTTCACAGACCAGCTGTGGCCCATCATCAAGGTCCCACAGCCAAGAGTGAGGAAGAAGTAAATTATCTCGATGCCTTATGATGACTAGGAAAAAACAAATTCTGTTATTCAGATCTTAGTCCGCTCCCTTATAAAAATATTCTCTTAAATACTTCAACTACCTGTATCAATATTCTTTTCTCCATGAAGAGATCTACATATTTTGCTAAATATCCCTGTTGTTAACCTCATTTTGACACTTGCTTTCCCTGGTGCTGAGAAGTTGTGGGAGAATGTGTCCCTCTACTGTGACACTAGGATTCTCTACACCCAAGCTGTAAGAAGAGTGAGGGCCCTGCCAACCTAATGGAGACTAAATTGCTTCGGTCCAAGAAGTTAACTAACCACAAATCATTGCTCACAATCTTTAAAACCAAAGCAAATAGTGTGCACTTCCATGTACACCTGTCTATTGTCTATTGTTCCTCATTAGAATATAAAGTCCAAGACAGCAGAGACTTTGTTACTTCATTCGTTAACACGTACAACAGAATGGAGAACAGAACCTGGCATGTAGTAGATGCTAATAAACACTTGCGGGAATAACCCGTGGGTGGCTAGAGGCGTGGAGGGAGACATGGATGGGTGGAGGGTGGGGAGAGGACAAACGCACATATAGATGGGTGGGTGGATGAGTAGATGGACAGACGAATGGATGGATGGGTGGATGGGAGGGCGGATGGACGAACGGCATTCCCACTTCACTTTCTTTGGACTTTGGTTTGATGGATTACCCTGAATGTCTTCGAAGACTATTTTGACGAGAAAGCCACTTAATAGATGTGACTCTCCTAAAACTGAGCTGTGCTTAATTTGGGAAGAACGATGCACCAATATATCGGTCCCAAAATGATCTTATTTTTGAATAAAACAGCTTTTGTGCTAATTTTTGCAATGAAAAAGAAATTATAATTTAAAAAACACTACTGATGACAGACTTTTGAGCTAAAATAGCTCAGCATGGTTGTCATTACATCTTCAGGTCATTTAAAAGTTCATACTAAGAGAAATAAGTCAGGCAGAGAAAGACAGATACCATATGTTGTCACTCATAGGTCTAACAGGAGAAACCTAACAGGGGCCATGGGAAGGGGAAAGAGGGGGGAA
>PJEM01019533.1:0-15681 GCA_004023845.1 Helogale parvula
TTGCTGTATAATTGGATTTAATGAAATGTTTAGAGGTGCAGTAGGCATGACTTTGAGTAGATAATGAAAGAAAATGCAAAATGCTTATTGATTCATGATGTGGTTTCATCTTAGCTTGGGCAAACCATGCAGTATTTAACACATAGTAGCAGAATATTTACTATTGAAGCTTGAAAAGATGTGAGTTCTTTGTGTGCAACCTTTCATTTATGCATGTGAGAGGGTTTTCGTTTTTTAATATTTTTACATTGTAGTACTTGTTTTGCCTGTTGGGGTGTTTGCTTATTTAATACATTCCGTCAAGTACAGAAAAAAAACGTAATAAAAAAGATACAACTAGAAAAATAATAAAATAAAAAAAAATGTCAGCCTTCAGCTACTACACCTTTGGATCCTTGTATTCACTCCAAGAATATGCTTCTTTCCCAGCTAATTACCGAGCACAGCAGTGGTATTAGACCCAAATGATTCCTGTCCAATATGGGGTTCTTCTAATGAGAACCTTTGCTCAGGAACTTCCTATTAAACAAGAAAGGCTTTATAAGAACTTCACTGAAGTCTAAGGCTCTTTCTAAAAAAAATTTAATTTCTTTTTTTTAATGTTTATTATTTTAGAGAAAGAAGCAGAGAGAGAGGGAGACAGGATCTGAAGTAGAAGATCTGAAGCGGGCTCTGTGCTGACAGTGCAGAGCCTGATGCAGGGCTCAAACTCATGAACTGTAAGATCATGACCTGAGCTGAATGATCCGAGCCAAAGTTGGACACTTAACTGACTGGGCCACCAGGGTACCTCTAAAGCTCTTTCTACCCAATCCTTCCTTCCCTCCTTTTCAAAGACGTCGTATCAGACCTGAGTTGCCCTGTAAAGTTTCTTCCAGCTTACACTGCTCCTTCCCTGAATATCCTGTATAGGTGTTTCCTCCAACAGATTCTTACCTGTCTAATCCTATCTTGGCTTCTGCTTCTTTAAGGATCTAAACAGACACAGGCAGTGATCTATAATTGACATCTGTTGTAGGTAGGGATTGGCTTATTTACAGGGTATTACACTCAACACTGCCCATGATCAAAAGAAGTATAACAATGAGACCACAGAATCCTCTGGTCTTACTCATCACCTAGAAGCAACCAGTTTAACAGAATGATAGAATAACACATGAACGACTCAGCGAATATGACAACTTGGGGACAGCACACTATGTGGTTGGGGCACCACTTCCCAGGATACGATACATGCACTGAACAAAGAGCTGACATACCAGCCCTCAATGCAAAGAATACATGGAATGGAACAGAGAAACCAAGCATTGGAAATAGGATAGGCACTGTTTACCATCACATCCCGTAATCTAGTTGTGGTATTTGTTCTTACTGTTCGTGCCACCTTAGGCTCTGTTAGATTAATGGTCCCAGTTCCATGGAAAATACTTCCACTATAGGAAATAGCAAGGATTCCATGAAATTTGAAGCTATGCCTTCTATCAGATACTACTATGCTACTGCTTTGGGCTCCTTATGTGAGTGGACTACCAGAATAAAAATATAAAAGGGAGATAAAGAAAACTTGCTATCCTGGTAGTGGGAATTGATCTGAAATACCATGAGGAGCTAGGGTTATGACTTCACAGTAGATGCAGGGAACAAAGTGTCTAAAACTTACTTAGGGTATTCTCTAGGGGTGTTGTTTTAAGCCACTAAGTTTGTGTTATTTGTTAGAGCAGCAATGGGAAACTAATATACTATCGGCTGATGCCACCTGTGACCCAGTCTTCTTTTCTCTGCCAAACCCAATGTTTCTACTAACCCAAGAGGGTCAGCATGACATTAGTTATATCATTTCTGACTGAGCACATGACTTCTTAGGAACTCATGGAGTCTGGCTGCAGCTCACCAAGCACTGGCGCCTACCCAAAACAATTTGACAGAATGCACATATGCTGACATGCACATATCATGTCCTATAACTCAATTTTTCTGCAAGTGTCAAGTACAAATGCTTAGATAGATTTCCTAAAAGACATGCCCAAGAAAGTTCAGGTAGGATTATTTATAATGGCAAGAAACTGGAAACTACACAAGGTGCTTTTTCACCATTTGAGTGGTGTATTCAATGAACAGAAGTTCTCAATTTTACACTTAGATTTTAGCAATCCAATTATGACATTTTCCCCTTTATAATGAGTGCTCTTTGTATCCTGTTTTTAAAATATTTGCCTACATACAAGGTCGTGAAGTTATTATTTTATGTTTTATTATAGATGACTTAAAAATTTTTTTTAAATGTTTATTTATTTATTTATTTTTTTGAGAGAGAGAGACAGAGAGAGAGAGTGCGAGCAGGGGAGGGTCAGAGAGAGAGGGAGATACAGAATCTGAAGCAGGCTCCAGGCTCTGAGCTAGCTGTCAGCACAGAGCCCGATGTGGGGCTCAAACCCACAAACCATGAGATCATGACTTGAGCCGAAGCCAGATGCTTAACTGACTGAGCCACCCAGGCACCCCTATAGATGACTTTTTTAACCTTTCACATTTAGATCCACATTACACTATAATTCATATTTGGGTATGGTGTAAGGTAGAGGTCAATGTCAAATTTTTTACTATATTAATTCATTTCTGTTTAAAGCCTTCCCCATACTATACTTCCTGCTATACTCACAAATTCTTAGTGGTGGGGCACCTGGATGGCTCAGTTGGTTAAGCCTCTGACTCTTGATTTCGGTTCAGGTCATGATCTCACGGTTTGTGAGATTAAGCTCTGCATTAAGCTCTGTTATGAAAGCACAAGCTTGCTTGGGATTCTATCTTTCCCTCTCTTGTCCCCCCGCCCCCCGCCGCCGCCCCATGCTCTCTCTCTTAATATAAATACACATGTAAAGTAAAAAACTTAAAAAAATTAGTTTGTAGCATCTATTACTAAAAGACACTATTAACTGGTTTATCCAACATTTATTCCCCAAACCCAAACCTGCTTCCATCGTAGGGCCTATTTTCTTAACCTTCCCGTGGCTAGAGGTCTCCAGGTGCACAGTTCTGGGCAATTTCAGATAAGTGGAAATATGTAGGTGCTTGCTGGAAATGATTTGGATTTCTTGATAAAAGGGATGAAGACGGTGATCTGCCCCCTTGCCACTTCTTCCATGAAAGCAGATGAAATACCTGAAATTAAAACATTCATCTTTCAATCATTAGGGAAAGACCAAACCAGCAGCTCTCTATATCTACTCATGTGAAAAAAACAAACCCTATGTATTCGAGCTCCTTTTTATGAGATTTCTATTACTAGCAGTCCAAAGGATTTTCTAACTGATACAGAATCCATTAGGACTTCATGTATATGCCTGTTGGGGAAAGGGGAAGATATAACCATTGGATCCTTGGAATATGAAAACAAAAATATCTCCAACTGTGGCTTTCATAACATGCTGTGTTCTCACTGTATGCATGTATTAAACATGCAACTTAAATGGCCACAGGTCATAGAGTATGGATGTTGGACGGCTACATGTTTTAGACAATAGAAATTCTATACAGGCATCAAGAGACTATAATCCTTTTGTCAGTGACTTAGAGAGGGCCCTATTTACAGCTGAACAGGTATCTGATATAACAATTCATTGTTCTGACACATATTGCAATCATGATGTGCAGTTTTTAATGCATCATGTTACATTAGCTAGGCCATAGTCTAATACCGTGTAACATAAATTTTGCCAAGAGGAATGACATTACATGACACTGACTTTTAAAAGACACACACTATTTTTTCAGATCACATACCTTTTATCCATGAGTAACCAATTCAAAAATCAAGCTGGCAGACAAAAGTGGAGTGAATGTGTAGCCTCAAAGCAGCATATTTATCTTGAGTAGTTTTGCACATTTCTACCTGTAGTCAATGATTCCATTCCATTTTTATGTTGAAATGCATGAGCAACATTAATGGACCTTTTTTTGTCACCTGAAGTAAGACTTTTATTCAGGGTCAATCAAGAGAGACCTGAAAGGTGTTTTTGGATTTCACGCTATGGATAAAATCTTCTTATGTGTTTATCATGAGCTCTATGACTGTTCTATTTGAAACTATCACCAAAATATTATGATTATTTTATTTTTATCCTATCTATGACTCTTTAATCCTTTCAGTAAGATATTTTTCCTAGGTGCAAAATATTTTCAGTTGTCACTATACATTCTTTTTTGATAGCAATAGGAAATGTAACATGATAAGTATTTTTGGACAACAGATTACAGTTTCTAGATTATCAGAAGAATACTCTAAATAATGGTTTACTTTGTGATTCATTTATATAGGTTTTTAAATTTAAATTATTTCCTTTTGAAAATTATCTTCCGGCAGATTTTCTTGTCTATTACAGGAAATTACTTAAGATTTAGGGAATTCCTTATGGTTTATACACCTAACATTTTAAAAAAAAACCATCATCTACTAAGGGGAAGAAAGTCTTTTTGAAATAGCTTTTTCCTTATTATTTTAAAATATAAAGATATTATTCTTAATTGAAGAGAGAAATTTCATTAACATTTCCACAACTTCCAACTCTTCCAACTCCAACATTACTACTCAAATATTTAATGACTGTATTATTAATTATTACCACAATTATTTCTCTTCCCTTATTACCATATTCTTTGAACCTGCATGGGTGGATATGATTGTCATTTAATCATATAATTGAGATTTTTAAATAATTCTTTTCATATAAGGTTTACATGCTTCCAAATGATTTGGAAAGTTAAGAGCTGATAGAACTCAATCAATTTTCCTTGGATTTTTAGACACGTAAGAAATTAGAGTAATGGAATTCAATATAGTTGAATTCCGTACAACAACTGGAAGTCACTGACACCAAGTAATCCTAATTAATGACTGATTCCCCCCACTTTTGTTTCCCCCCCTTATTTACTCAAATGTTTTGGCATTCGGCCATGCAGTGATGCTTCAAAAATGATTAAAAGCAGGGATTTAGGCCTTGGCTAAGATGAATTCTTATTGGATAAATTTCAGTAATTCACTAATTCTCTTTGAGACTCTATTTCCTCAACTGTAAAGTGGAAATAAAATATCTGCCACACAGGGTTGTGGCTTTTCTGAAAATTATATAGGACAATGTATACCAAAAAGCTAGCACTATGCATGGCACATAATTGGTACTCAGTAAATGGTAACTATTATTATTATTATCCTTACTCATGAAGGCTAAGAAAAAAAATTACCCAGAATTGATGCTTTTCAGCAAAATAATAAATGTAAAAAAATTAATTAATTCTAACTAATAAAACTTAAGAAATTGTGGAGCAAATTTACTTTTTTCAATGAACTTGCTAAGAATGCTAGTAGAAACCATCACTTTTCTATAAATAAAGCTGATAAATTGAGATATAATATCATACATACATACATGAGATACAAATATCATAAATGATCTTCTGCAAATAGTAAATGAAAGGAATCCTCACATGTTAAATCTATTACTGGTAATCTGCAATATTAAAATATCCTTTAAATGAATACATTTAAAATACTCTATGTAAATTGTACCTATTGGGTTTAATTCTAGCTATATAACTCTGGAAAAAGAATTAATTTATTCATTTTTCTTCTGAAAAACTTATAGTATGATAAAATGCAAGAGTGTGAATAAAGATACAATTCTTAACATGTAGTAAATGCTCAATAAATGATCATTATTACTTCCAAATAGGGCAGAATCTATGTAAGTGAACTTTTATCACTCTGATGGACATACTGTACATTAAAAAATATTTACAGCAATGTTTAAAATAGTGCATCTTGGGACACCTGGGTGGCTCAGTTGGTTAAGCATCAGACTTTGGCTCAGGTCATGATCTCACAGTTTGTGGGTTCAAGCCCCACATCAGGCTCTGCATTGATAGCTCAGAGCCTGGAGCCTACTTCAGATTCTGTGTCTCCCTCTCTCTCTGCCCTTCCCAATTAACACTCATGCTCTCTCTCTCTCTCAAAAATAAACATCAAAATAAACAAACAAACAAATAAATAAAATAGCACATCTTAAGGACTCCTGGGTGGCTCTGTTGGTTAAGCTTCCAACTTTGGCTCAGGTCATGATCTCATGGGTCATGAGTTCAACTCCCACGTCAGGCTCTATGCTAACAGGTTAGAGCCTAGACCCTGCTTCAGAATCTGTGTCTCCCTCTCTCTGCCCTTTCTCCGCTTGTGTTCTGTCTCTCTGTCTTTCAAAAATAAATAAACATTAAAAAAATTTAAATAACACATCTTAATGCAGCCTCTATTTTTCTTTTAGTACAGCAAAAGAAAATTCAGGTAGGGAAATTTCTAAGAGTTAAAGAAAAACAAAGATGAAAATAAAAAAAATTGCAGGAAAGGATTTATTAGCATGTTCAATTATTTGTTTAAAAAAATAAGAGGCACCTGGTTGGCTCATTTAGTAGTGCATGCAACTCTCACTCTTGGGGTTGTGAGTGGGAACCCTATGTTGGGTTTAAAGACTACTTTTAAAAAAGGTAAGATCTGAAAAAACAAAATGGAGTGCCTGGCTGGCTCAGTCAGGGGAGCATGCAACTCTTCATCTTGGGGTTCTGAGTTCTAGAACTCAGATGTAGTTGGATGTAGAGATGACTTAAAAATAAAATCTTAAAAAATAAATAACAATAAAATAAAAATGAGAATTTGTCTTCAATAATTCATTATAGAATATACTTAGCATGAAATATTAACTCCCATTAAATAAAAATTAGTACCTACAAGTGAAAATTGGAACATAATTTAAGTTGTATGCACTATTACACATGGTAAAATTTTGCCTTCCTTGCTTGATAAAAGTTAATTTCCAAAAGTAAAGATAAAAACATATTTTATACACACTGCTTTGTAAATGGTTGGTGAAGTTTGACTGAGTATCACACAAATCAAGCCAACTGCATTTTAACTGCTCTAACAGGAATAAAAAGTAGTGGGGAAGAGTATTCAAGACACACTGTCTCTCAAAAAAAAAAAAAAAGATACATTGTCTCGCTAGACCATAATGTGCTTCTTGGTTACAAAATGATAACAGCAGGCTAGATGAGTACTTTGTGAAATAATCAAAAGGAGAAAAGCAAACTTTAGAGTAAGTAAGTAAATACACTCCTAGCTGCCAGTGGCAGCTGCAGCCTCCTTAAGAAAACACCCACTGTGCCCTTTTGCAACTAACTGGAAATGTGTGGGAAGCCACAGAGGACAAGATGGCGCCCTGGCGTTCTGCCAGGTCACGTGATGCCTTTGTCCCTGGGCTGCCGAGTTCCCGCTGCTTGTTTCCTGCTCCCCCTAGCCTGTTGTAAGGTTCTTTCACGTGCACTGTTTTGCTCTGAGGCTGCGTGGCACGGGCACTGCATGTGATCAGCAGCCTTGAGCCAATCCTCTGGGGCCACGTAAGACTTGGGAGGGGCTGAAGAGTGTATATAACCCGCTGGGGATGGTGGGGGAGGGGGAGGAAGAAGAATAAAGAGGGCTCTGCAACGAAGTCCAGTGTCTCGTCCTTCCTTCCCGCTGGCGGGTGTGGGGCGCGACAGAAATGCAGCCTTATAAGGCTACAAAGGCAAAAAACCAGTGAAGAACAACAGCATAATGAATTTAATATAAACCTCTGAGCTGAAAGACAGCAGAAGTAGGAGTTTAGAAAAGGAAAGTAGTAAGGGCGAAAATAGGTTGGGGGTGAAATATCTCAAAAAGGTGTGATCAAGGTGAGAAGAGCTGGGGCAGTTAGGGATAGTAATGAACTGAGTTCTTTAAGTTTTTCTAGATTTGGGAGATGAGAGGAAGAACCCTGGTTCTCTGTTTTGTTAGAATATTGTTTCAGCTGTTTAACAGAGATTGAATAACAGTGGTATAAATAAAATAGATGATAGGTTTGCTCTGCTCTATTAGGTTCCGGAAGCCTAGACACCTGCTGAGTTCTTCCATACGTGCTGTAGGAGGTTGCCCTTCCCTTCATGCTAAGAGATGGCTCCCATGCCAGCCTCACATTCCATGTCCTTTTAAGGGCACCAAGGGGAAGATACCTGAAACACTTCTACTCAAATCCTATTGCCCAGAATTTAGTTACATGGCCACACTTAACTACCAAAGAGGAGGAAAAATGTAGTCTCCAGTTGGGCTGCCATGTGTCTCCTTAAAAGTCAAGGGTTCTTTTACTATGAAGAAGAAGGAGTAAATACTTAAGGGCAAGTAGAAGTCTCAGCCATAGGGCTGTTTTCAAATACAGAATATATCACTGATTCCACTTGCCTCAGTATACACTTGGGAAAGAAATATGTAGATTGGAGGCAATTTTCATGCCTTATCACCATAAGCCTTTGCCAATTACCACATTTTCTTGACTGTTGCAGCTTAATAGTAAGTCTTTTTTTTTTAATGTTTTTATTTTTGAGGGAGAGAGAGAGAGAGAAAAACAGTGTGAGTGGGGGAGGAGCAGGAGAGAGGGAGACACAGAACTCAAGACAGGCTCCAGGTTCCACGCTGTCAGCACAGAGCCTGTGGTAGGGCACGAATTCACCAACTCCAAGATCATTACCCAAGTCGAAGTTGGCTAGCTTAACTGACTGAGCCAGCCAAGCGCCTCTCTTTTTTCTCTTTTAAAAATATTTATTGGGGCGCCTGGGTGGCTCAGTGGGTTGGGCTTCAGGCTTTGTCCCAGGTCATGATCTCACAGTTCCTGGGTTCGAGCCCCGCGTTGGGCTCTGTGCTGACAGCTCAGAGCTTGGAGCCTGCTTCACATTCTGTGTCTCCCTCTCTCTCTCTGACCCTCCCTTGCTCATGCTATCTCTCTCTGTCTCTCGAAAGTAAATTAAAAACATTAAAAAATATTTATTTATTTTATTTTGAGAGAAAAAACAAACAGAGGAGGAGCAGAGAAAGAAAGAGAATCCCAAGCAGGCTTCCAGTTGCCAGCACAGAGCCTAGTGCGAGGCTTCAACGCTCCAAGCATGAGATCATGGCCTGAGCCAAAATCAAGAGTCAGACCCTTAGCTGACTAAGGCAGCTAGCAAGTCTTGAAATTAGATAGTATGAGTCCTTTGCTATTCTTTTTCAAAACTGTTTTGGCCATTTGAAGTCACTGGCTTTTACACCTAAATTTAGGATCTGTTGTCATTGTCTACAAAAATTCCTGCTGGGAATTTGATTGGGATTATATAAAATTTATAGATCAACTTGAGACAAACTGACAAGTTAACAATAGTGAGTCTTAGAATTCATGGATTCAACATATATCTCCATTGACTTCATTTGCATTTTATAGTTTTTAATATATAAATCCTGCGCATATTTTGTAAGATTTGTAGCTAAGTATTTTCTTTTGTGTGCTATCATAAATTTTAAAAATTCTAATTTCTAATTTTTCATTGGCAAACATATAAAAATCAATGAATTTTTATATTGGTCTTGTGTCCTATAATCTTGCTAAAAGCTCATTTATTAGTTCTAGAAGTTTTTTGTTTTTGTTTTTGTTTTGGAGATTCCATGAGGTTTTCTGCATGGACAATCATGTCATTTGCAAACAGAGATAGTTCATGTCTTCCTTTCTACCTCCTGCCCTTATTTTTTATCTTAGCATGCAGGGGTTGTTTTTTTTTAAACTATTGAGTAGGATGTAGTTATTTTGCAGATGGTTTTATCAAGTTAAAGAAATTCCTTCTTATTCCTAGTTTTCTGAGAGTTTTGATCATTAATGAATGTTGAATTTTGTCAAATTCTTTTTCAGTTTTTTGTATCTATTGAGATCATCATGTGGATTTTCCACTTTACTACGTTCATATAGTAATTAAAGTGATTGATTTTCAGCTTATTGAATCAGCCTTGCACTCCTGGAGGTAATATCACTTGGTCATGAAATATTATCCTTTTTACATATTCCTAGATTTTATTTTGTAACATGGTATTGAGGGATATTGGTCTGCAGCTTTCTTTTCTTGTCTTGCTTTTTTCTGCTTTTGGTAATAGGGTAATTCCAGCCCCATAAAATAGCTCTTCCCGCCTCTCCTATTTCCTGGAAAAACGTAAGTAGAAATGAAATTAAAATTAAGTAGAAATTTCCTACTTAAATGTTTGGTAGAATTCACCAATGAAACCATCTGAGCCTAGAATTTTTTTTTTTTTTTTGTCATTGGAGAGTTTTTAACTGGGTATAGAACTATTCAAGTTACCAAGTTCTTCTCATATTTGGTAGTTTGTGTTTTTCAAGCAATTTTTCCATTTTACCTACGTTGTTGAATTATGGCTGTAGTACTGTTTGTGGTGTTCCTTTACCATCCTTTTAATTCCTATAGGGTCTGCACTGTCCATCTTTTTCTTCCTGATATTGGCACATTCAATGTGTCCTCTCTCTCTTTTTAATTGAGGTAAAACACATATAACATAAAATTAATCATTAATACTTTAAAGTATACAATTCCATGCCATTTAATACATTTATAATGCTGTGCAACCATAACCTCCTCCAATTCAGACATTTTCATCATATCACAAGGAAACTCTGCACCCATTAAGCCTCTGGCAACCAGTAATCTCTCTCAACATGTAGATTTACCTATTCTAAATACTTCACATAAATGGAATTATAAAATATATGATCTTTTGAATATGACTTCTTTCTCTTGTCATCATATTTTAATGCTCACCCATGTGATAACATGTATTAGTATTTCATTCCTTTTTAAGGTTGAAAAATAGTCCACTGTATAAATGCACCACATTTTGTTTGTCCATTCATCAGCTGATGAATATAAGGATTGTTTCTCCTTTTGGCGATTATGAATGTACAGACACAAGTATCCGTGTATAAGTATTGGTTTGAATATGTGTTTTCAATGTCTGTTCTTTTTTTATACTTCAATCTGGCTATATGTTTATCAATTTTTTCAACCTTTTCAAAGAGTTGGCTTTTGGTTTCATTGATCTTTCTCTATTGTTTTCTTTTTTCCTATTTTTAATGTCATTGAGTTCTGCTCTTACCTCTACAGACTGGCTTCATATGCTATGTTCCCGCTAAACTCATTTATTCATTTTAGAAGCTTTTATTCTTCTGCTTACTTTTGATCTAATTTGCTATTTTTTTTTTACTGGTTTTATAAGGAAGAAGCTCAGATTAATGGTTTGAAACTTTACTTTTGTTTCCAGTATGAGTATTTTTAATATGAACATGTGAGCATTTTTCCTAACATGAGCATCTCCTTTATTTTTCAGGAAAAAGATTACTTTATTTCTTTTAAGTTTTATTTTAATCCCAATTAGTTAACATGCAGTGTTATATTAGTTTCAGGTGTATAATATAGTGATTCAACAATTCCATATATCAACCTTAATATGAGCATTTTCTGTTATGAGCATTTATAAGTCCTATAAATTTCCATCTAAGCACTAATTTAGCTGCATCTCACAAATTTTGTTGCATCTTTATTTTCACTCAGTTCAAAATATTTTCTAATTTTCCTTGATACTTCTTCTTTGGCATGTAGATTATTTAGAAGTGTGTTATTTGGGGATTTTCCAGTTATATTTCTGTTCTTGATTTCTCATTTAATTCTCTCATACCAGAAAACATACAATTATTATTTTATTATTATTTTAAATGTATTAAGGTATATTTTATGACCCCAAGTATGGTCTATCTTGGTGGAATCTCCTTGTGCACTTTTAAAAAATGTGTATTCTTATATATTGTTGAATAACATATTCTATAAATGTCAGTTAGAATCAGTGACTTGATGGTATTGATCAATTTTTTATATCCTTATGGAATTCTTGTCTCTTAGTTCTATCTATTACAAAGAGAAGAATGTCGAAGTCTTCTCCCATAATTGCATGGTTGTTATGAAGCTCTGTTGTTAGGTGTATTTGTATTTAAGACTATATATCTTTGTGGTGAATTAACTCCTTTATTAACCTTCAGTGTCTCCCTTTATCCTTGGCAATTTTCTATACTCTAAACTCTACTGTGTCTTATATTGGTATATTCATACCCTATTTCTTTTGATGAGTGTTTGAATGGTATACTTTTCTCCCTCCTTTTACATTAATCATATTTGAAGTGAGTTTCTTATAGACAGCATATATTTTGGTCTTATTTGTTTGATCAATCTCTGTCTTTATTTGGTGTGTTTAAACCATTACATTTAATGTAACAACTGATATGGTTAGATTTTGTTTTCTATTTGTCTCCTTCATCTTTTGTTTCTCCATTTCTCCTTTTTCTGTTTTGCTTTCATTATTTGAATATTCTTTAATATTTTAATTTATCTATTGTCATTTGGGCTAATTTCTTCATGTCTGTGTATGTGTGTTTATTTATTCTAGGGAATATAATATACATTTATAGTCCACTTTAAGCAAAATGCAAATGCAAAACAACCGTATCACCCTTTTATATTCCTACCTTTATGTTACAGTGGCCATATGAATTACGTTATCATTCACAGAAAATAATGTTAAATACTCTGCTTTCTTGGAAGATAATTTACATATGAAAAAAGAAGATAATTAAAAGAGGTGTGTGAATGAAGCAAGACAATGATTAGAATGGAGGTTTTACTGGTAGTAATGTTACGACTGCAGCAAGGGATCTGGAGTTAAATACTCTGGATACACAATGCCATTTGATTCAAAAAACTGGTATGGTGCTTGGAAAAGAGGAAAATGTGGGAAAGATTGTGTGTATTGTAATCATAGTTCTCAAAAATGCTTAAGACTATGTGGCAGCTTTGATATATTATTAATGCTGAAACACTTTTACAAGAAGAAGATGCAAGGGCAATTTCTTTGAAGTAGGTGGTGCTTGGCTTAGCTCAGGAGTACAAAAACAATTATTTCCATAAACCCTGCTTTGAGCTACATCTCTGTAACTTAGCCTGTGATGGAGGGAGGTTCTAGCTTTCAGGGAAAATGAAGGATATTTATGACATAAGCAGGTGATCATCTTGTAGACTAGTACTGATGTGATGGGGATGTTCAGGGTCCAGGAGTGAATGGTCAAGAAAGAATTCTTAAAATATCATCAGTATGAAAAAGGTGGTTTATGAAAGCATGGGGACAGAACCCTTGGGCAGAAAGAGCTACACTGGGATTGTGAGGAGTGATTGATGGTATACTTTTAAGTTGAAAGGGAATTAGGGAAAATGCAAGTCTAAAGAATTTAAAAGAAAGGTTTTCAGGACCTTGAGGGGCCAGCTGCTGTTTAAGATAAGGTTATTTACTCCTGTCTAGTAAAACCTTGGTCATGAGATCCTTCAGATTTATATTAGTGGGTCACATGTCTGGAGGATGATTGCTAACATATATCCTGGAGGGTTAGAAACAAAGGAAGTTTCCAAAGGAAGTTCTATATGTCAAAAAACTTACATGGTCCTGGAGCTACAGCTAATGTCCAGCTAAGGTTGCTTTTTGCCTCTAGCAAAGGATTAACATTGAGGCAGTTGAGTTCCTGGAGGAAGGTTACCCAGCCTGTCTAAAGCACTTGTCAAAGAGCTGTAAGTTGTACAGAAATATACTTGTTTTCCACATTTCTTTTGTCTTTGTTCTCCATGTCAGTACTATTTAAGTAGCTTCCCTTTTCAAACTGGGGCATCCTAAATACACCCAAAACACGTTGTCCCTCAGCAATGTTCCATAATCTAAGTCTTAATAATCACCCAAAGCCATATTTTTTTAAATTCATATTTTGGTTTAAACCTCAGGACTGGCTTCTTTGACAGACCAGCTAAACTGTTTCTTATCTTGAGATAATTTTGATGACAAACTGTTCAAAATGTGTCCCTGAGCAGCAAGAACACCCTAAACGCAGCAAAAGAAAAGAAATAATAGAGATCAGAGCAGAATTAAACAAGATAGAACCCACAAAAACAATTGAACAGATCAATGAAACCAAGAGTTGGTTTTTTGAAAAAATAAATAAAATTGATAAACCTCTAGCTAGGCTCCTCAAAAAGAAAAGAGAAAACATGCAAATAGACAAAATCATGAAGGAAAATGGATCCATTACAACAGATCCCTCAGAAATACAAGCAATCATCAGAGATTACTATGAAAAACTATATGTCAACAAACTGGACAATCTAGAAGAAATGGACAAATTATTAAACACACATGCACTACCAAGATTCAAACGGGAAGAGATAGAAAATCTGAACAGACCCATAACCAGTGAAGAAATCGAATTAGTTATCAAAAATCTCCCAACGAATAAAAGCCCAGGGCCAGATGGATTCCCAGGGGAATTCTATCAGACGTTTAAAGAAGAGTTAACGCCGATCCTTCTCAAGCTATTCCAAAAAATAGAAATGGAAGGAAGACTACCGGACTCATTCTATGAGGCACATATCACTCTTATTCCTAAGCCAGGCAGAGACCCAACGAAAAAAGAGAATTACAGGCCAATACCCTTAATGAATACAGATGCAAAAATACTCAACAAGATACTAGCAAATCAAATTCAACAGCATATAAAAAGTATTATACATTATGATCAAGTGGGATTTATTCCTGGGTTAGAAGGCTGGTTCAACATTTGCAAATCCATTAATGTGTACACCACATCAACAAAACAAAAGAAAAAAAATCATATGATCCTGTCGATAGATGCTGAAAAAGCATTTGACAAAATACAACATCCCTTCTTAATAAAAACTCTCGAGAAAATTGGGATAGAAGGAACTTACTTAAACATCATAAAAGCCATTTACGAAAAGCCCACAGCCAATGTTATCCTCAATGGGGAAAAACAGAGAGCTTTCCCCCTGAAATCAGGGACACGACAGGGGTGTCCACTCTCACCACTGTTGTTTAACATAGTGTTGGAAGTTCTAGCATCAGCAATCAGACAACAAAAGGAAATAAAAGGCATCAGAATTGGCAAAGAAGAAGTCAAACTTTCCCTTTTTGCAGACGACATGATACTCTACATGGAAAACCCGATCGACTCCACCAGAAGCCTTCTAGAACTGATCAATAAATTCAGTAATGTTGCAGGATACAAAGTCAACGTACAGAAATCAGTTGCATTCTTATACACCAAAAATGAAGCAACAGAAAGAAAAATCAAGCAACAGATCCCATTCACAATTGCACGAAAAACCATAAAATACCTAGGAATAAACCTAACCAAGATGTAAAAGACCTGTATGCTGAAAACTATAGAAGACTTATGAAGGAAATTGAAGAAGACACAAAGAAAGGGAAAAACATTCCATGCTCATCGATTGGAAGAATAAACATTGTGAAAATGTCATTATTACCCAAAGCAATTTACACATTCAGTGCAATCCCCATCAAAGTTGCACCAGCATTCTTCTCAAAGCTAGAAAAAACTATCTTAAAATTCATATGGAACCACAAAAGACCCCGAATAGCCAAAGTAATATTGAAGAAGAAAACCAAAATGGGAGGCATCACAATCCCAGACTTTAGCCTCTACTACAAAGCCGTCATCATCAAGACAGTATGGTACTGGCACAAAAACAGACACATGGACCAATGGAATAGAATAGAGAACCCAGAACTGGACCCACAAGTATATGGTCAATTAATCTTTGACAAAGCAGGAAAGAGTGTCCAATGGAAAAAAGACAGCCTCTTCAACAGGTGGTGTTGGGAGAGCTGGACAGCAACATGTAGAAAAATGAAATTAG
>PJEM01019534.1:0-15689 GCA_004023845.1 Helogale parvula
TGCTGCTATGAACATTGGGGTACATGTGCTCCTATGCATCAGCATTTCTGTATCCTTTGGGCAAATCCTCTAACAGGAGAATCCTAACGGAGGACCATAGGGAGAGGAAGGGGGAAAGAGAGCTGGGGAGAGTGAGGGACACAAATCATGAGAGACTATTAAATACTGAAGAGGAACCATGGACTGAAGGGGAGGGGGAGGGAGGGAAGGGGGTGATGGTCATGGTGGGGAGCACTTGTGGGGAGTAGCACTGGGTGTTGTATGGAAACCAATTTGAAAATAAACTATTAAAAATAAAAGAAACTGTTAAGACTACTAGCTCTTTAATCTCCCTGGTAACAGTACTTAGTAACCAAAAGGTAAGGGACATTTGCTCTTCTCTATTTCATTGTATGGGATCAGATGAAATCACAAACAATATTGTTTCCGGTGACATGTATAGGAGTTTTATTTTTTTTTAATCTGGCAGAATATGGTTCACTTTTAAAGCCTCCATATGTGTCTATATGTTACATATATAAGTAGGTCTTGCTGAGTAATTCAGTCTATTTGTAAGTTAGAATAGAAGTCCTAATAATATATTGGAATTGTGTAATCAGTGAGCACACAAAGATATCGGTTATTTATATGTGTTGAATATAGTTGCCAATTGACTTAATGGTTATGGGCCAGATACAAAACGTTTCAACCTATGGTTTCATTATAAAAATTCATGTGAATATGGTGTTTAGCTCTTTCATTGTGTTCCAGCTACTGGGTTGCTTTCTGCTCCCCCATGGGGAGCTTTGATTGTCCCTCTTCTGCTACTGAATCTGCTTATTCCCTCTGTATACTCTACCTTGAAAAGTTCTTCTTTCCACCGACACATACCTGAATCTTATCCAACACTCAAGATGCAAATTCAGCAAAACTTCTTTGGAAACCTTCTAGACCTCCTGTTCTCCCCACCATCTATTCCCTGTTTCTCTTTTCTGTCACCTTCAATCTTCAGTTTTGCATTATAGTTATCTGGACACGTATCTGGCCTTCCTTTTCTGTGGACTCCTGGAAAACAGTCTGTATTAGATTGATTTGTGGGTTCACTAGAGCTCTATGATAGGTGTTTTCATCTTCAGGATATGTAGAGTACTTGAGCCTAGAGATGCTAGTGAAGACCACACATCTTCACATTGTGGCAGAACTAGGTACCAGAACTCAAGTCTTTTAATTCATAGCTTGATGTACTCCACTAGATGAAGGAGAAAAAGGAGCAAAATGTGGAAGAGGAAAAGCAGGAGGAATTAGTGTCCTTCATGAGGGCAAAACTTTGTGTCTGTTTTGTTCATTGCTGCATCCACAGTGCCTAGAAGAGTACCTAGCACATAGTAGGCACTCGATACACATTTACTGAAATAATAAAATGAATGTATATAGGCATCCCTGTACCTGGATAATAACAACACCTTTTAGGGGTTGTGTATTGTCTACTTATCACAAGGTTTTTTTTTTTTCTCATGCATTGCTTCAATGCAAGAAAGGAGAAACACAAACCCAGCTTTTTCTGCACTTGTATCTTTTTCACTGCTTTCTTGTACCACTTGTCTTTCCCTGAATTGCAACTCTGAGAACAGTGAGGCAGCTCCCACTGAACTCTTGCATTAGTGTTCTTATAACAAAAAAATGTGATGTGCCATACATAAAATGACTTGATTATATGTAAACATTTTCTGATAACTGTAGCATTTCATTAAAATAAGAAAGAAAGAAAAGAAGAGCTCATTACTATGGCTGCCTTTTATGGGCCTTGCTGTCCAGCATCACAATGGGATACTGTGGCCGGGGCACAGGGTTGCCCAAGAAGCCGTGCTGTCTCAATGGAGCTGACCTAGGTAATGGAGGCTGTGGATGTGGCTGAAAAACAAGAAATAGGATGAATAAAAATACATACTCTTTGGCTGTAGTCAAGCCTCACTAAGGGAATCCTCTGCTCCCCAATCTGAATTCTTCCTCCCTTGGCTTGGTTGTCTTTTGTTTTTCTTGTCTTTGCTTATTGAGTCAGGAAGAAGATATTCTTTCCATCGTTCTACTCTAATCTTTTCTCTTCCTGACCCCCACCCCCAGGGCCAATGTGATTTAACCAATTTGTATAGGAAAACTATCCCCTCTGTTGTCTGTGGTGCCTGAAGATATAGTTTCTAAGATTTAAAACCTACAGCAGGGGTGTCTCGCTGGCTCAGTCAGTAGAGCATATAGCTTTTGATCTCAGGGTCATGAGTTCAAGCCCCATGTTGGACAGAAAGATTACTTTTTTTTTTAACTTTTTAAAAATGTTTTATTTATTTTTGATACAGAGAGAGACAGAGCATGAGAGGGGGAGGGACAGAGAGAGAAGGAAACACAGAACAGGAAGCAGGCTCCAGGCTCTGAGCTAGCTGTCAGCACAGAGCCTGATGCGGGGCTCGAACCCACGAACGTGAGATCTGACTTGAGCCGAAATCGGAGGCTTAACCGACTGAGCCACCCAGGCGCCCCAGAAAGATTACTTTAAAAAATAAAATAAAATATTGTTTAGAAAGTAAAACCTGTTAAATAACTATTATTTTTATATTACGTGGGAAAGTAGCTAGTTTCACTCTGTTTACATGTTTAATTCTGTTTATATGCTCAAGTACTTTTGTTCACTGCTGTGTCTTCCATGCCTAACTCATTGTCCTAGACATGACACTTAAGTTTGTTGGGTGAATTAATGAATGCTCATAGGTAAATAATTCTAATACAGTGAGAGGTGTTATAAAATAGCTTAAGTACCAGGCACTTTGCAGGACGTGAGGGATATTATATGATATGATATGCTCAACTTTGAGCAGTTCAAGGAACATTTTATTAAGAGGGACTGTTCTATTCCAGAATTTTCACAGTGAGGAACTACGGGAGGAGGACTGACTGGATTTGGGAAAAGTAAAATCATACGAGAGAGCCACCGGAAGGCAGTATTGCCAAGGGATTCAAGACCAGAGGAAAAGACCAGCACTCTCCAGCCAAGAGCTCATGTTTCATGTCTGAAGCAGTTTTTTTGTTCTCCACAAAAGTTCTGCTGGCTACCATTCCTACCCAAGACTGCTTGGGAGCCCTCTGGCGCTCTTAGCTACTCTATCTTTACCGAATAGAGAAAAGAAATGATGCTGAGTATATTTTCAGCTCTTTGGATGTTGGCTTTCTAATTTAAATCCACACTACTGACTTGCTGTTTCTTCTGCTAAGCTTCCATGTATGGAGTTAAATGGCTGAAGAGAGAAGCAAAACTAACATTTTTTGAGACAACAAGCGTTATATCAGAAATTTTATATAATCATTTCATTGAATTGCCATAAAACCCCCAGAGATTAATTTTGTCATTTACTTTATCCATCACCCTGCTTCAGCAATTATTAACATAGAGATGGCCTGTTGTGCTTCAGCTTTATTCCCACACAACACCACTGGATTATTTTCAGGCAAATCTCACATTTCATTGCATTATTTAATTTTTAAATACTTTCTTACATACCTCTAAAAGATAAAGACTTTTTAACACACCACAGTACCACTATAACACTCAAAAAACCCCAAATAATTATACCTTAATGCCATTAGCTATCTAGCCAATATTTAAATTTACCTGATTATCTTGCTGTTAAAAATTGCATTTACTTTATTCAAATCAGGGTTCACAAGAGATTGCATTCATTTGATATGTGAGCTGTGAGCTGAAGAGAGAGAAACTGAGGATCACAGAGGATCTGTTCAGTATTCAAAAACAATTCTCTACTGAATTAGACCTGGTACCAGATGTTGAGGATACAAAGATTAGGAAGGCACAAGTGTTTGACTGCAAGGAACTCAATCTTGTGGTTCTTTAATACTCTGTGAATGTATCATAGGACTTAATCACATTATGTCATTAATATGTGGTTATGTATCTGTCTTTCCAGGTAGATGACAAATTCCTTAGGAGGCGAGGGCCACTTTATGGTCAGCATTGTCTTGGTAATACCCAGCATAATCCCTGGTACATAGTAGATATTTAACAACTGCAGGGCAAAGTAGTAATTTTGTCTAGGCAGTGGGAACCAGTGAAGAGTTTCAATCAGGCAGTAGCATGATAATAATTTTCACTGTAGGTAGGTAACTCAGTTTGTCAGTTGGATTGGATACGTGACAGACTAGAGGCAGAGAGGGGACCATTGCTGATTCCATGCTAGAGAGTATGAGAACCAGTCTAGGGCAATGGCAATGAGTACAGAGAAGAGAAGACAGATTTGAAGAGTTATAGGGGACATGAAATTGGCAGGATTTGGTAATTTATTAGATGTAGAGAATGAAGAGTTCCAGGTTTCTGGCTTGGGTGATAGTGGTGCTACCAATAGAGAAAAGAGGGAAAGCAAATTTGGGGTGGGGGAGATGAGTTCCATTTTGAACATGCTAAAGGTTTACCTGCATGATCTTCAGGAGACAATATCCATGTGAAGTGTGAGACCAGAGCTCAGGCAAGAGGTGAAGAGTGAAGATCTGGGAGTCACTGCATGTAGGTGGGACTTGAAAGTCTGACAGTGGATGCCATCACTCAGAGAGAGGACCTGCAGTGAAATCAAGAGTCGACTAAAGAGGCACCGCTGACACTTAACAAGGTTGTAGAATGAGAAGACCATGGAAAAGATGGGAAAGGAATAGCCGGGTATATTGAAAGAAAACCAGGAGGGTGTGTTGCCACAGAAGCTGAGGGAGGAAAGAGTTCAGGAGACAACGAGTGGGGGTGGTTGACACTTTCTTTTTCAATTTAATCCAAGTTAGTTAACATATAGTGTAATAATGATTTCAGGAATGGAATTTAGTGATTCATCACTTACATGTAACAACCAGTTCTCATCCCAACAAGTGTCCTCTTTAGTGCCCTTCACCCATTTAGCCCATCCCTCCACCGAGCACCCCTCAGGCAACCTTCAGTTTGTTCTCTGAATTTAAGAATCTCTTATGGTTTATCTCCTTCTCTGTTTTTATGTTATTTTTCCTTCAGTTCCCTTATGTTCATCTGGTTCATGTCTGAAATTCCACATATGAATGAAGTCATGTGAAATTTATATTTCCATCCATGTTTTTGAAAATGGCAATATTTCATTCTTTTTGATTGCCAAGTGATATTGCACTATATCTGTATACACAACCATATCTTCTTTACTTTTATTATACTTTATTGTCAAGTTGGTTTCCATAAAACATCCAGTGCTCTTCCGCACAAGTTCCTTCCTCCGTAAACATCACCCCCCTTCCCTTTCCCCCTCCCCTTCAGCCCTCAGTTTGTTTTCAGTATTCAAGAGGCTCTTATGATTTGCCTCCATCCCTCTCCCTAACTCTTTTTCCCCCCTTCCCCTCCCCATGTTCTTCTATTAAGTTTCTCTTGTTACACATATGAGTGAAAACATATGGTATCTGTCCTTCTCTGCCTGACTTACTTCGCTTAGCATGACACCCTCAATTTCCATCCATGAGCTACAAATGGCCAGATTTCATTCTTTCTCATTGCCATGTAGTATTCCATTGTATATATAAACCATATCTACTTGATCCATTCATCAGTTGATGGACATTTAGGCTCTTTCATGATTTGGCTACTGTTGAAAGTGCTGCTATGAACATTGGAATACATGTGCCCCTATGCATTAGCACTTCTGTATACTTTGGGTAAATCTCTGGCAGTGCGATTACTGGGTCATAGCGGAGGTTAATTGATAAACTTTTTGAGGAACCTCAACACTGTTTTCCAGAGCAACTGCACCAGGTGATATTCCCACAAACAGTGGAAGAGGGTACCTGTTTCTCGACATCTTCGGGAGCACATATAGTCTCTTGATTTGTTCATTTTAGCCACTCTGACTGGTGTGAGGTGGTATCTCAGGGTGGTTTTGATTTGTATTTCCCTGATGATGAGTGACGCTGAGCATCATTTCATGTGTCTGTTGGCCATCTGGATGTCCTCTTTGGAGAAGTGTCTATTCATGCCTTCTGCCCATTTCTTCACTGGATTATTTGTTTTTTGGGGGTGGAGTTTGGTGAGTTCCTTGTAGATTTGGGATAATAGCCCTTTATCTGATATGCCATTTGCAACTCTCTTTTCCCATTCTGTCGGTTGCCTATTAGTTTTATTGATTGTTTCCTTTGTAGTGCAGAAGCATTGTATCTTGATGAGGCCCCAATAGTTTATTTTGGTTCATGATTCCCTTGCCTTTGGGGATGTGTCGAGTAGGAAATTGCTGTGGTTGAGATCAAGGAGGCTGTTTTCTACTTTCTTCTCTAGGGTTTTGATGGTTTCTTTCCCACATTCAGGTCCTTCATCCGTTTTGAGTTTCTTTTTGTGTATGGTGTACAAAAGTGGCCTAGTTTCATTCTTCTGCATGTTGCTGTCCAGTTCTCCCAGCACCACCTGCTACAGAAGCAGTCTTTTGCCCACTGGATACTCCTTCCTGCATTGTCAAAGATTAATTGACCATACTTGGTGGGTCCAGTTCTGGGTTCTCTGTTCTATTCTATCGGTCTATGTGTCTGCTTTTGTGCCAATACCATACTGTCTTGATGATGACAGCTTTGTAGTAGAAGCAAAAGTCTGGGAATGTAATGCCTCCTGTTTTGGTTTTCTTCTTCAATATTACTTTGGCTATTTGGGGTCTTTTGTGGTTCCATACGAATTTTAGGGTAGTTTGTACCAGCTTTGAGAAGAATGCTGGTGCAATTTTCATTGGGATTGCATTGAATGTGTAGATTCCTTTGGGTAGTAATGACAAATTAACAATGTTTATTCTTCCAATCCATGAGCATGGAATGTTTTTCCATTTCTTTGTGTCCTCTTCAATTTCCTTAATAAGTTTTCTATAGTTTTCATTATACAGATCTTTTATATGTTTGGTTAGATTTATTCCTAGATATTTTATAGTTTTTCTTGCAATTGTGAATGGGATCAGTTTCTTGATTTCTCATTATTGGTGTATAAAAAACTACCTGAATTCTGTACATTGATTTTGTACCCTGCGACTTTACTGAATTCATTGATCAGTTTTAGTAGGCTTCTGGTGGAGTTTGTTGGGTTTTCCATGTAGAGTATCATGTCTTCTGCAAAAAGGGAAAGTATGACTTCATCGTTGCCAATTCTGATACCTTGTATTTCCTTTTGGTGTCTGATTGCTGATGCTAGGACTTCCAGCACTAGCTTAAACAACAGTGGTGAGAGTGGGCATCCCTGTCATGCTCCTGATTTCAAAAGGAAAGCCCTCGGTTTTTCCCCAATGAGGATGATATTTTCTGTGAGCTTTTCATAAATGGCTCTTATGATGTTTAAGTAAGTTCCTTCTATCCTGACTTTCTCGAGGGTTTTTATTAAGGATGCTGTATTTTGTCAAATGCTTTTTCTGCATTCATCCAAAGGATAATATGTTTTTATCTTTTCTTTTGTTAATGTGTTGTATCACATTGATGGATTTACAAATGTTTAACTGGCCCTGTAACCCAGGAATGAATCCCACTTGATCATGATGGGTAATTCCTTTTATATGTTGTTGAGTTCGATTTGCTAGTATCTTGTTGAGTATTTTTGCATCTGTATTCATTAAGGATATTGGCCTGTAGTTCTCTTTTTTTGTTGGGTCTCTGCCTGGTTTGGGAATCAAAGTGATGCTGGCTTCGTAGAATGAGTCCAGAAGTTTTCTTTCTATTTCTACTTTTTGGAATAGCTTGAGAATAATGGGTACTAGCTCTGCTTTATATGTCTGGTAGAATTCCTCTGGGAAGTCATCTGGTCCCGGTCTCTTATTTGTTGGGAGATTTTTTGATAACAGATTCAATATCTTCACTGGTTATGGGTCTATTCAGATTTCCTATCTCTTCACTTTTGAGTTTTCATAGTGCATGTATGCTTAGGAATTTGTCCATTTCGTCTAGATTGTCCAGTTTTTTGGCATATAATTTTTCATAGTAATCTCTGATGATTGCTTGTTTTCTGAGGGATTTTATGTAATAGATCCATTTTCATTAGTGATTTTCTTTATGTGGGTGTTCACTCTTTTCTTTCTGATGAGCCTGGCTAGAAGTTTATCAATTTTGTTTCTTAAAAAAAAAAAAAAAACCCAACTCTTGGTTTCATTAATCTCTTCAGCTGTTTTCTTGGATTCTATACTGTTATATCTGCCCTGATCTTTATTATTTCTCTTCTTCTGCTGGGTTTGGGGTGCTCTTGCTGCTCCACTTCAATTTCCTTAGTTGCTTTGTTAGATTTTGAATTTTTGCTTTTTCTAGTTTGTTCAAATAGGCCTGGATTGCAATATACTTTCCTCTTAGGACTGCCTTTATTGCATCTCAGAGAGTTTGGATTGTTGTATTTCGTTTTCATTTATTTCCTTATATTTTTTAAATTTCTTCTCTAATTGCCTGATTGGCCCAATCATTTTTTAGTAGGGTGGCTTTTAACCTCCACCTTTTTGGAGGTTTTCCAGAGCTTTTCCTGTGAATCATTTGAAATTTCATAGCATTGGGATCTGAAAGTGTGCATGGTATGATCTAAATTCTTTTATATTTTTGGAGGACTGCTTATGCCCCAGTATGTGATCTATCTTAGAGAATGTGCCATGTGCACTCGAGAAGAAGGTGAATTTTTTAGCTTCAGGATGCAGAGTTATAAATATATCTATCAATTCCATCTGTTCCAATGTGTCGTTCAGATCCATTGTTTCTTTAGTGATTTTCTATCTGGTTGATCTATCCATTGCTGTCAGTGGAGTATTAAAGTCCCCTGCAATTAGCACATTTTTATCAATAAGATTGTTTCTGTTTGTGATTAATTATGTTATGCATTTGGGTGCTCCTGAATTTGGTGCAAAGATGTTTATAATTGTTAGCTCTTCCTAATGGAGAGACCCTGTAATTATTATATAATGTCCTTCTTCATCTTTTGTTACTGCCTTTACTTTCAAGTCCAGTTTGTCCAATATAAGTGTGACTACTCTGGCTTTCTCTTGACTACCAGTCGCATGATAGATATTTCTCCATCCCCTTACTTTCAATCTGACGGTGTTCAGGTCTAAAATGAGTCTCTTGTAGAAAGCTAATAGATGTATTTTGGGTTTTTAACTATTCTGTTACCCTGTGTCGTTTGGAGCATTCAGTCCATTTACATTCATTGTTATTTTTTTAAAATGTGGGTTTGGATTCATTGTGTTCTCCATAGAGCTCATGTTTATAGTGGTGTCTCTGAGAGGTAACCTTGTATTCCTTGCAACATTTCCCTCATAGAGTCCCTCTTAGGATTTCTTGTAGGACTGGTTTGGTGGTGATAAATTCTCTCAATTTTTGTTTATTTGGGAAAACCTTTATCTCTCCTTCTATTTTGAATGACAGGCTTGCTGGATAAAGGATTCTTGGCTGCATATTTTTTCTGTTCATCACATTGAAGATTCCTTGACATTCCTTTCTGGCCTGCCAGGTTTCAGTAGATAGGTCTGTAACCACTCTGATAGGTTTCCCTTTGGATGTTAGAGCTCTTTTCTCCCTAGCTGCTTCAGAATTTTCTCTTTATATTTATATTTTGCCAGTTTCAGTAAGATATGTTGTGCCAATGATCGATTCAAGTTACGTCTTAAGGGGGTCCTCTGCACCTCTTGAATTTCAATGGCTATTTCTTTCCCCAAATTCGGAAAGTTCTTGGCTATAATTTGATCAATCACCCCTTCAGGACCTTTTCCTCTTTCTTCTTCAGGAATTCCTATGATATGGATATTGTTCTGTTTGACTGTATCACTCAGGTCTCTAATTCTCCTTTCGTGCTCCTGTATGAATTTCTCTCTTTTTTTTCTCGGCTTCTTCTTTTTCTATAACTGTGTCTTCTAATTCACCTATTCTCCTCTCTGTCTCTTCAATCCATGCAGTGGTCACTTCCATTTTATTATGCACCTCATTTATAGCATTTTTTAACTCATGACAACTATTTCTAACATCCCTAGTCTTTCTATCAATAGCTTCTCTGCTTTCTTCCATGCTTTTTTCAAGCCCAGCAATTAATTTTATGACAATTGGTCTAAATTCTTGCTCTGTTATGTTGCTTATATTGAGCAGTTCTGTGGCTGTGACTTCTTTCTGGAATTTCTTTAGAGGAGAGCTCTTCTGTTTTGTCATTTTGGTTAGCTTTCTGTCTCTTATCAGTTTTAAATATTGTTATGCACTGTGCACCTGTTAGTATTGCTGTGTTAAAGGAAACTCATTGACTCTCCAGGACCAGTCCATTCAGGAAGTTTTCTTTTAATGGTGTCTCTCAGTTTCTCTTGTTGTGCCTTTGATTATTGTATTTCCCTACTCAGTGACTCTGCATCATGTGTAATTTGGCTTGTTTCTTGAACTAGCCCTGAAAAGGAAAACAGACAAACATATAGGGAACAAACACATGCAACCTCACAGACAAATCAAGGAAACAAGCAAAATAAAAGGAGTAAGAAAAGAAAAGAGAAGAAAAGGAAAGAGATGGGAAGGGAAGGGAAGGGAAAGGAAGGGAAGGGAAGGGAAGGGAAGGGAAGGGAAGGGAAGGGAAGGAAAGGAAAGGAAAGGAAAGGAAAGGAAAGGAAAGGAAAGGAAAGGAAAGGAAAGGAAAGGAAAGGAAAGGGAAGGAAAGGAAAGGAAAGAAAAAAGGAGGGGGAGGACAGAAACAACAAAAGACAATGGACAGTCTAAAAGCATATATCCAGCCAATGGGTGAGATAAGTATGAGATAAGGGAGAATATATATGGATGGCAAGAAAAAAAAAAGGCAGCTCTCCCACACAGATGTGCGTGGCTTGGTATAGGTAGGTCTTGGAAGCTGCTCTCTGAGGCCTCGACTTGGTGGTTGCGGGGAGAAGAATGGCAGTGCCCAAGCTCTGCTGGAACCAAGCATTGCAAGCTGCTCTTTTGAGTCTGATCTCCCTATGCTGCGGGGGAGTCAAGTTTATTTTCCAAGCTCCACCTCATTTCCAAATCCTAATCCATGCACTTTAATGCTACGGCCTGAGATGAGATGTACTCCTGATGGTGGCCGGCTTCCTAACTGGGATTTTATAGAGGGACAGGGCTGTTTCTCCTGGTGCCGTCTGGAATCGGTGCTGCTGCCACTGAGCCCAAGGAAGAATTTGCCAGCTAGATGGGACGGATTTCTCTCCCTGCACCCAGCAGTTATATATGGGGTGACAATATCTCTCTCTATCCTGGGCCGCGTTTTTTATCTCTTCTCTAAAGACAGTTCTATGAGTGTTTTCAGTCTCTTTTTCTCTTGCCTTCGTCTCTTCAGGGCTCTGTGCACTCTCCCTGTGTTGGGCTGGGGCTCTCACCCCTCTGCACCTCCGGGGCTTGGCCTGTTTTTTAATTTCCCCAGTTCGCACTCACTCAGGCATCTTTGAGGTTGTCTGTGTGTTTTCCTCCGACTCTTGCATATCAGAGTATTGTCGTTTCAGTCCTTCTCAGCTTGATAGATGCTGGCAGGTGAAGCTTACGGAGATCCCTACTTCACCATCTTGCCCTTCTCCAGCTGTCCTTGGTATAACATCAAACTTTGGTGACATAATCCAGACAAAGGCCCAATTGAAGAAGAAGGCCATTTGGGCTATGGATTCCCATTCAGAGACTTTGGAGGTTAAATTCAAATGGTTTCAGTAATCACTTCTAGGATTGAAAGACGACATTCATCTTGCCAGTCAAAAGTGACCCAGCACCAGGTCGCACAGCCATTTTAAAAGTTAGAATTAACCTAATGTGACCCTCACTCCCGGCAGTAGTTGCGGCGGCAGCAGTGGCTATGGCAGCGGGTGCAGCAGCCTTCCTGTCAATGGTTTTGTGAAACATATTTCTTGTTCAGTCCCCTGCAAGTGTTTTCACTCTTTCTCTCCAGCTACTTTTGGGGGAGTGCTTTATTGGATGATCTCAATGCACCGCACTCTTCCTCTTTCTCTTTTTCTGTCCTCTCTCCACAAAAACAGCTCCCTGCCCTCTGCAGCTATTCTTTCCCCCAGTTCACCTCTCCACACCACATACCTGCTGATTTCTGTGTCTCAAGTTATGCCAATTGTTGTGTTAATCCTCAGATCAATTTCCAAGGTGTGCAAAATGGTTTGGTGCTGATCTAACTGCATTTCACAGATGAGAAAAGCTGAGAGTCTCCATGCTGCTCTGCCATCTTCCCCTGGCTGACACTTTTGAGGCAGGTAAGGAGAAGATGTTTGAGAATAGTTCAGTGAAGCCAGCATATGGTTGATGGTGGAGGAGTGACAAGAAATGAGCCAAGAAAGGCCAGTTGGGTCCTCATCCAAAAGGGCCTGAGTCACCAGGCTAAGGAGTTAAGGCTTCATTTTGTAGATAATGGGGAGTCATCAAGATGTTTAAAACAGAAGTGACCTGGACAATCAGGGTGTTCTAGATAGGCCAGGCTGAGGCATTGTGGAGGATGTTGTGGAAGAATTGGACTGGAGACAGAGCTCATTGGAGTGGAATAAAGTGGCACTTGAGCAGTGAAGGTAGGGACTGTATTTTAAGATCTTTAGTAGGTAAAATTAGGCATTGAAAATGATAGTTAACACTCATTAAGTGCTTATTATGTGCTAGGCATTATTCTCAGTGCTTATGTGAATTATCTTCCATAATTCCCACAACCAATCTACAGTATAGATGATATCATTAACCTCATTTTATATATGAGGGAGCCAAGGTACAGGGAGAAAAAGCAATTTGCTGGGATCACAGAGCTAGGAAGCTACAGAGCATATATTCAAGCCTAGGTAGTTGGTTCTAAGGTACTCTAACCTGGTTCACTGCATGATACTCTTAATTTCTAGATTATTTTGCCTTGATTACAGTGGGGAGTGAGGAGGGTGTCAGGATTAGTTTCAGCTATGAGTTATCTGACATCCAAAATAACTAGATTAAACAGGATAGAACTTCATTTATCTTTAATGTTAAACCCTGATGGGCTTTAATGTCCTATCATCTTCACAGTGTAACACTTGCCCTCATGGTACAAAATGGAGCTCCAGCCATCACATTCATGTTCCAAGCAGCAGAATGCCTTGTGGAGGAGAAAGGATAACAGATACTGGAGACAACTAGCAGTCACTACTATTAGAGAAATTCCAGGACTCTGCCATGAGTGATTGCATGAAAGATAGTGTTACCACCAACTAAGACAGAGAATACAGGAGACCTGGTAGATCTTTATCGTTTTCCCAGTGTGTTTCCCTTACCTTGGAAATAAAACCCTCTCTTTTGGGGGAGAGGGGTGCTACTTCTTTCCTGTCTAGCCATATAGTTTTAGTGGGGGCTTCCAATCATAGGAGTTGATTTAATTGGTTTGATATATGGGCATGTAATCTAGATCAGAACAATCAGAATCCTTCTCTTCAACATTTTTTTAACTTAAGTGGGGGAAAATATTGTGTCTCACTTTTGTTGTATAGCTGAGAGATGTGTGGCCAGGAACTGCTCATAGCCACTTTAGCAGCCACAGGAAGGAAGCTTGCTTAAGAGAATATAATCAACATGCAGGATGAGCAGTAGATTCCTATTGGTGTTCAAGTCTCTGGTCTTACTTGTCCTTGAGGCCCCCTGCATCTATGTCCTTCCTATGATAATATGAGAATTACAATAAACTTCCTCTTTTGTTCAAGTTAAAGCTGTGTTTCTGTCCCTTGCAATCAATTAAAGTTCTTATTAAAACTGTGCTTTAAAAGTTATTTCTAAAATCGGTGTAAATGTGTTTAGAGTCTGTGTGTGTTTGTGTATGTTGGGGTAGAGGTCATACTAAATAGCAACCAGAAGGAGAGAGATGATTTATGGGACCATCTTAATAGTCTAGATGAAAAATAATAAGAATCTGAACTATGAGGATGTCAGTGGGTACTGTAGCTCCTGGCCAGGCTTGTCATGTTTCTTCTAGACCTTGATCCAGTCGCTCATATCTGCAGGCTGATGATCTTTACCTGGATGGAATGCAACTGGTCATTATTCATTATGAGCATAATTTCCAGTATTTCTTTGGGCATAGTTATAAAAGCTGCTAAAAAAAAGTCCTGCTAATTCCAGCATCTAGGTTGTCCTGGGGCCAGTCTTCATTGATTGTCTTTTTTCTTCAGTATGGATCACATTTTCTTTTTCTGATATACCCACTCATTTTTAAATTTCTTCTACTTGTAGAAGACATCTTGTAGAGATTCTGGATGCCATTATGTCCCTCTGAAGAGTATTGTTTTTATTTGTTTATTTTAGCAGGCAGTTAAATTAACTGAACTCAAATTCCATATTCAGTCTCCCTGGTGGTAAGCAGCAGCTGAAATTTTTATTCAGTTCTCTTAGCTTTCGGGGCTGTCTGGAAACTGCCTCATCCATGCATGGTTCACAAGTCAGCCAGATATTTGGACAGAGTTTATACAAAGAATTTAGGGCTCCACCCATCAGGATCGCTCTATTCTAGGATTTTATCCCCACATATTTCAGCAGCTGAAATCCTGAATACTGCCTTCTGGTTAAGATTCAGTTTTAACCACTGATTGAGGCCTGCCCTATGGTTAAAAGCCTTAAAAATGGGAATATCGCATAGTTCTAATCTTATCTTTTGAGTATAGACTCTCTTCCAGTTGCTGCCTATTTTGGGTTGTTTGTCAGTTCTTTCAGGTAGTTGTTTCTTATGATTTGTACAGAGGGTATTGTTGTTACATTTCAGAGAAGATGAGTTTGATGAGCTACATTGTCATTTAATAGTGGAAGCCAGAAACTGTCTGGTCACTTTTATATAACCTGTAGCCAGTATAGCAAGAATGTTCTGGTGGGACAGCAAGAAATTGTACCCAGAATATAGATGTTAGTTCCCGATGATGTGGCTTGATAAAGTAAGTTTTTCAGGTATTGAGTTTAGTGAGTTCCTTGTAAATTTTGGATACTAGCCCTTCATCTGATATGCCATTTGCCACTATCTTTTCCCATTCTGTCCGAATAATCCAGTGAAGAAATGGGCAGAAGATCTGAACAGACAGTTCTCCAAAGAGGACATTCAGATGGCCAACAGACACATGAAACTATGCTCAGCATCACTCATCATCAGGGAAATACAAATCAAAACCACCCTGAGATACCACCTCACACTGATCAGAGTGGCTAAAGTGAACAAATCAAGAGACTATAGATGCCGGCGAGGATGTGGAGAAACGGGCATGCTCCTACACTGTTGGTGGGAATGTAAACTGTTGCAGCCGCTCTGGAAACCAGTATGGAGGTTCCTCAAAAACCTATCGATAGAACTCCCCTATGACCCAGCAATAGCACTGCTAGGGATTTACCCAAGGGATACAGAAGTGCTGATGCATAGGAGCACATGTTCCACAATGTTCATAGTGGCACTTTTTACAATAGCCAAATCATGGAAAGAGCCTAAATGTCCATCACCTGATGAATGGATCAAGCAGATGTGGTATATATATACAATGGAGTATTACATGACAATGAGAAAGAATAAAATATGGCCATTTGTAGGAAAGTGGATGGACCTCGAGGGTGTCATGCTAAGCAAAATAAGTCAGGCAGAGAAAGACAGATACCATATGTTTGCACTCATAGGTCTAACAGGAGAACAGGAGAAACTTAACAGAAGACCATAGGGAGGGGAAGGGGGAAAGAGAGTTGGGGAG
>PJEM01019535.1:0-15689 GCA_004023845.1 Helogale parvula
GACAGTATCAGAACTCTACTAAACAAGAATATAAACTTCCCAATAAATTGGTGTGAATAAAGTCCTCAAAATGTCAATAGTAATGGCAGCTTCTAGTCTAAACTTGTATGTATAGTATATATATTCACATATATATATGCATGTTACTTAGAGTATATGAAATTATTATTCTTAATCAGTTAAGGAATAATTTTAAGTGTTGTTTCTGTTCTATATAAATCACAAAATTCCATCTCTCAAAAAATGTTGAGTCCTATCTCCCATTGGACATGGTGAAATTATGTTTTGAGTATTCATATACTTGGATCAACATTAAAATTCTAGGTAATAATTAATGGCAGTAATTAATGTCTTTTCATTAATCATATATCGTAAACATATGGTTCATGTTCTTAGTAGTAAGAATCAGGCTTTTAAGCCTGTTTTATTAATTATAGGTTATTGTATGAATCTGGTGGCTGGCCCAGAATTTGCCACCACAATTCCCCATGGGGATGTGGTTGCCCTGGTTGTGGTAAACCATGTTGGTGGGCAAAGGCCATCTGATCTTTTGTAAACCCAAGTGTATTTTTAAAGTTGATGGGCATTGGAAAGTCATAGTGTTACTAATAAAAGGGCAAAGAACAGGTTCTATGTTTATGGGTAAAAAACAGTATTTTCAGAACTTATGAGGGTGTTCAGGAGTTTAAGTGCCATGGAACACTGACAGAATAAAACACGTCATCCATATGCACTTCAAAATATTTTTGAAAAAAAAGCCAAGTGATTGAAATAGAAGAAAATATCATGATGAAATGTGAATCCTTGAATGGAAATGACGTGTTATATTACTTATATAGTTCCCTAAAAGTATAAAGTGCTAGCCAAGTACTTGTGATATTTGGGATGCAAAATTTAATAGTGAAGGGTCAGGAAAACGTGTCTTTTTGTGCCTTTCGTTTTTAATTTGTGAATTATCTGAAAGATTTGACAACCTGAAAAATACCCAGTTAAAACCTTTGTACTAATTTTTAAAATTATAATTATCTAGTTGTTTTTTATTATATGTGCAGGTATATATATTTATGAGGGCATATGTGTATTATTTGTATATGTGAGTGTATATATGTGTTACAAGTGTACATGTAGATGTAACATTCAGGAACTTAGATGCAATATAATTATGACGTGTAATTGCATGCATGTGTATTATATATGAACAGCAATAATGATATGTGTGCATGTGTATTATTTGATAAAATTTATATATAAAATTCCTGTTTCCACTAGGTATTAAACGATATAGCAAAGGCTGCAAACAGCAAGTATTTAATTAAAGTCTAGCAACAGCTGTTTACCTGTGTTAAGGTCCTTGACAGCCATGCCTGCAATTGCCCATACTCATTTTGACATATCGAATGAAAGCCTCTACACTCAATGTGATTGTAGGCTGATTGTCATTAGTTCAGTCTTATGTCATAGTTTTGAAAAAAAAGTATGAAATGTTAAATGAGAAGGTTCTGAAAGACAAACCAGATGCCACTTTTTGTTATAGGATTGTGGGAAAAAAGACAATGAGTTGTTGATTTCTTGGTTAGTGAAGAATTCCATTGGAGATAATAGGCACAAGGATTAGGACTTTATAAGAACATATGGTATGTATAGTTAATGTTTAATCTTATGTTTCTTAAGAAAGTTAACTACTAGAATTTAGAACCTTTTTTTTTTACAGTTTATTGTCAAGTTGTTTTCCATATGAACACCCAGTGCTCTTCCCCACAAGTGTCGAATGCCCAGATTTCATCCTTTCTCATTGCCATGTAGTATTCCTTCGTATATATAAATTACAGCTTCTTAGTCCATTCATCAGTTGATGGACACTTAGCCTCTTTCCATGATTTGAGTACTGTTGTATGTGTTGCTATGAACATTGGGGTACATGTACCCTTATGCATCAGCACTCCTGTATCCCGTGGGTAAATCCTTCGCAGTGCTATTGCTAGGTCATAGGGGAGTTCTATCATTAATTTCTTTGAGGGACCTCTACACTGTTTTCCAGAGTGGCTGCACCAGTTTACATTCCCACCAACATTGTAGGAGGGTGCCTGTCTCTCCACACCCTCGCCAGCATAAATAGTCTCCTGATTTGTTCATTTTAGCCACTCTGACTGGCATGAGCTGGTATCTCAGTGTGGTTTTGATTTGTGTTTCCCTGATGATGAGTATTGCTGAGCATCTTCTCATGTGTCTGTTGGCATCTGGAAGTCCTCTTTGAAAGAAGTGTCTATTCATGTGTTCTGCCCAGTTCTTCACTGGATTATTTGGTTTTTGGGTGTGGAATTGGGTGCGTTCCTTGTAGATTTTGGAGACTAGCCCTTTATCTGTTAAGTCATTTGAGACTATCTTTTCCCATTCTGTGGGGTGCCTATTAGTTTTTTGATGTTTCCTTTGCAATGCAGAAGCATTTCATCCTGATGAGGTTCCAATAGTTCATTTTTGCTCTTGATTTTCTTGCCTTTGGGGATGTGTCAAGTTAGAAATTGCTGCTGTTAAGGTCAATGAGGCTGTTTCCTACTTTCTCCTTGAGGGTTTTGATGGGTTCCTGTCTCACATGCAGGTCCTTCAGCCATTTTGAGTTGATTTTTGTGTATGATGTAAGAAAGTGGTCTAGCTTCACTCTTCTGCATATACTTTCCAGGTCTCCCAGCACCATCCGTTAAAGAGGATCTCTTTTTTTCATTGGAGAGCCTTTTCTGCTTTGTCAAAGATTAATTGGTCATACACTTGAGGGTCCAGTTGTGACTCATTCTACTCCACTGGTCTATGTGTCTGTATTTATGCCAATAACATAGTGTCCTGATGAGGACAGCTTTGTGGTACAGACTAATGTCTGGGATTGTGATGCATCCTGTTTTGGTTTCTTCTTCAATATTATTTTGGCTATTCGGGGTCTTTTGTGGTTCTTTACAAATTTTAGGATCTTTGTTCTTGCTTTGAGAAGAATGCTGGTTCAATTTTGATTACGATTGCATTGAATGTGTAGATTGCTCTGGGTAATAATGACATTTTAGCAATGTTTATTCTTCAGATCCACGAACACGGACTGCTTTTCCATTTGTGTCTTCTTCAATTTTCTTTGTAAGTTTTCTATAGTTTTCATCATATGGATCTTTTATTTCTTTGGTTAGGTTTATTCCTATGTATTTTATGTTTTTCATGCAATTATGAATGGGATCAGTCTCTTCATGTCTCTATCTGTTGCTTCATTGTTGGTGTATAGAAATGCAATTGATTCTGGATGTCTGTTTTGTCTCCCGTGACTTTGCTGAATTCATGGAGCAGTTCTAGTAGGCTTCTGGTGGAGTCTGTCAGGTTTACCATGTAGAGTATCATGTCATGCGCCAAAAGTGAAAGACTGACTTTATCCTTGCAAATTCTGATGACTTTTATTTCCGATTGTTGTCTGATTACAAATGCTAGTACTTCCAGCACTATGTTAAACAACCGTGGTGACAGTGGACATCCCTGTCATGTTCCTGATCTCAGGGGGAAAGCTCTAAGTTTGTCCTCATTGAGGATAATATTAGCTGTGGGCTTTTTTTAACTGGCTTTTATGATGCATAAGTAAGTTCTTTCTATCCTTACTCTCTTGAAGGTTTTGTTAGGAAAGGATGCTATATTTTGTTAAATTCTTTATCCCTATTTATCAATTGGATTATGTGGTTTTAATCTTTTCTTTTGTTTATGTGATATATCATAATTATTGATTTGAAAATATTGAATCATTCCAGTAACCCAGGAATGAATCCCCCTTGATCATGTTTGATCATGGTGGATAAATCTTTTTATATGCTGTTGAACTCAATTTGCTAGTATCTTGTTGAGTATTTTTGCGTCTGTATTCATCAAGGATATTGGACTGCACTTCTCTTTTTTTGCTAGGTCTCTGTTTGGTTTGGGAATCAAGTGATGCTTGCTTCGTAGAATGAGTCCAGAAGTTTTCCTTCTATTTCTATTTTTTCAAATAGCTTGAGAAGAATGGGTATTAGGTCTGATATGAATGTCCGGTAGAATTCTTTCATGGAAGCCATCTGGCCCAGGGCTCTTATTCTTTGGGGGATTTTTGATAACTGATTCAGTTTCGTCACTGGTTATGAGTCAGTTCAGTTTTCTATCCCTTCCCGTTTGAATTTTGTTAATGTATGTGTGTTTCAGAATTTGTCCACTTCTTCTAGGTTGTCCAGGTTGTTGGTTTATAATTTTTCATAGCTTTCCCTGATAATTGCTTGATTTTCCTAGGGACTGGTTGTAATAGATGCATTTTCCTTTGTGATTTTGTCTATACGGGTGTTCTCTCTTTTCTTTTTGAGAAATCTGGTTAGACGTTTAGCAATTTTATTTTTTCAAAAAAAATCATCCCTTGGTTTCATTGATCTGCTCAATTGCTATTGTTTTTTTTTTTTTTGGATTCTATATAAATTGTTTCTGCCATGATCTTTATTATTTCTCTTTTTTTGCTGGGTTTGAGGTGCTTTTACTGTTCTCCTTCTATTTTCTTTATGTGTACTGTTAGATTTTTGTATTTGCACTTTTTCTGGTTAGTTGAAATAGGCCTGGATTGCAATAAACTTTCCTCTTAGGACTGACTGCCTTTGCTGTATCCCAAAAAGTTTGGATTGTTGTATTTTCATATTCATTTGTTTTCATAATTTTTAAATTTCTTCTGTAATTGCCTGACTAGCCCATTTGTTCCTTAGTAGGGTGTTTTTAATTTCCTGTGCTTGGAGGCTGTCCAGACTTTTTCCTCTGATTGATTTCAAGTTTCATAGCATCGTGATCTGAAAGTGTGCATGGTATGATATCAATCTGCTTACATTTATGGAAGGCTGCTTTATGATCCAGTGCGTGCACTATATTGGAGAATGTACCAGGCACACTTGAGAAGAAAGTGAATTTTATAGCCCCAGGATATAGAATTCTAAATATATCTGTCAAATCCATCTGGTCCAACGTGTTGTTCAGGTCCATTGTTTCTTTAGTAATTTTCTGTCTAGTTGATCTATCCATTGCTGCATGTAGAGTGAGGACTAAATTCCTCCTCAATTAGCACATTCTTATCAATTTCTGTTTGTGATTAAATGCTTCATGTATTTGGGTGCTTCTGAATTTGGTGTGTAGATGTTTATAATTGTTAGGTCTTCCTGATGGATTGACCCTGTAATTATTGTATAATGCCCTTCTTCATCTCTTGTTCCTGCCTTTCCTTTAAAGTCCAGTTTGTTCAATATAAGTATGGCTACTCTGGCTTTCTTTTTACTTCCAGTCGCAAGATAAATATATCTCCATCCTGTTACGTTCAATCTCAAGGTGTCCTCAGGTTTTAAATGAATTTCTTGTAGACAGCAAATAGATGGATTTTATTTTTTTTATCCATTCTGCTACCCTAAGTCATTTGGTTGGAGCATTTAGTCCATTTACATTCAGTGTTATGATTGAAATATATGGGTTTAGAGTCATTGTGTTCTTTGTAGGACTCATACTTGTTGTGGTGTCTCTGGCACCTTGTGTTCCTAGCAACATTTCCCTCAGAGTTCCCCTTAGGATTTCTGGTAGGGCTGGTTTAGTGGTAATGAATTCGTTCAATTGTTGTTTATTTGGGAAAACCTTTATCACTCCTTCTATTCTGAATGACAGGCTTGAGGGATAATGGATTCTTGGCTGCATATTTTTCTTGTTCATCATATTGAAGATTTCCTGTCATACCTTTGTGGACTGCCAACTTTCAGTATATAGGTCTGCAACTACTTTGATAGGATTCCCTATGCCCTTTTATCCGTAGCTGTTTTCAGAATTCTCTTTAACCTATATTTTGCTAGTTTCATTCTGACATATCGTACAGAAGACTGAATACATCTGAGGGGGTGCTCTGTGCCATTTGGATTTCAGTTTCTGTTTCCTTCCACCGATTGGGGAAGTTTTTGGCTATAATTTTTTCAAATATTCCTTTAGCCCCTTTCTCTTTCTTCTTCAGGAATTCCTATGGTATGGATATTTTTCCCTTTGATTGTATCACTCAGTTCTCAAATTCTCCTTTCGTGTTCTTGGATCAATTTATATCTCTATTTCTCAGTTTCGTCTTGTTCTATAATTGTGTCTTTTAATTCACCTATTCTTTTCCCTGCCTCTCTAATTCGTGCATTGGTAGCCTCCATTTTATTATGCACCTCATTTATAGCATTTTTTCATTGATCAGAATTATTGTTAAGGTACATAGTCTTTGTAGCAAAACTTCTCTAATGTCGTCCATGTCTTTTTCATGCCAAGCAGTTAATTTTATGACAATTGTCCTAAATTCTTGCTCAGCTATGTTGCTTATATCTGTTTTGACCAATTCTGTAGCTGTGACTTCTTCCTGGAATTTCTTTAGAGGGGAGTGTTTTCCTTTCATCATTTTGGCTAGTTTTCTGTCTCTTGTCAGTTTCAAAAGCTTGTTATGTGCTCTGCACCTGTGAGTACTGCTGTATTAAAGGATGCTCATTGACTGTCCGTGATCTGTCCATTCAGGAAGTGTTCTTTCAATGGGTTCCCTTGGTCTCTCTTGTTGTGTCTTTGGTTATTTTATTTCCCTACTCGTAGTGATATTTGGGACTCTCGACCATGTGTACTTTGGCTTGTTTGTTGAGGTAGCCCAGGAACAGAAAACAGACAGACAAACAAATAGGGAACAAAAGCACACAAATGTACAAACAAATGAAAAAAAACAGGCAAACCAAAGGGAGAGGAAAAAAGACAAAGGGCAGTTTAAAAGCAGAATGCCAGAAATCCCAGTTATAAATAAAGAGCAGGGTAGAGGCAGTGTTGATGGAAGAGCATATACAAAGAGAAGTGCCAGGGATGAGAAGAAAGAAAAATTGAACTTTGACCTGGATAATGTTACCCTGAGAAATTATAAAGTCTGATTATTTCAGAGAGAAAGGAAGGTAATGACGGAGGTGTAGAATATATTCCGAGAGAGTGAATTAGGGGTGCATGAGTGGCTCAGTCAGTGAAGCGTTGGTCTTTGGCTCAGGTCATCATCTCACATCAGTGGGTTCAAGCCCCGTGTCGGGCTCTGTGCTGACAGCTCAGAGCTTGAAGCCTGCTTCTGATTCTGTGTCTCCCTCTCTCTCCACCCCTCTCTGCTCATGCTCTGTATCTCTCTGTATCAAAAATAAATAAAACATTAAAATTAAAAAAAAAGAGAGAGAATGAATTAGATAAGACTGTTTAAGCAAACCTATAACCAGAATACGAACTCCAGGGGAGGGGCAAGGTAAGAATGAGCTAAGGGAGATATATCTGAATTGCAAGAGTTGATCTAGAGTTCATCACAGCAATACATCAGTGCTGTTTTGGGGGGAGGCGCTGGGCTGTTTCCACAGCATCCAACCAGCTCTGGTAACAAAACAGCTAGGCAAGGCAGATGGATGTGGTTTATTGTAGGCAGATCTCACCTGCACTGTGGGTCTCCGGCGCTGCTCCCTGAGGCCCCAACTTGGTGGTTGTGGGGAGAAAAACGGCGGTCCCCCAGTCCCTTCTCAACCCAAGTTTTATAATCACTCTTTTGGGTTTGATCTTATTCTGCCCTTGGCCTAGCCAAGGTGACTATTGCTCTATGTCCCGCCCCCAGCCTTGTTTTCAGCTCTTATTCCATGTGCAGTAATGATGGTGACTGAAAGATAACCCCAGAATCCCAGGTTGGGGCCCTTCCTAGCTGGGGATCAAATAGGGGAGCAGTTTCTCCTGATGCCTATTGAGTCCTTTGTATAAGGTCTGTACCGAAGGGAATTTCTGGGCCCAGAGCACACAGCCCATAGAAGCCTCTGCAGTTAGAGATAGTATCTCTCTCTGAACACCCTGTGGTTAGAGATGGGATGATAGGATCTCTCTCCTTCATGGCTGAGGTTTTTCTTTTTTCCAGGGACAGTTGTTGAGAGCAGTTTCGACCACTTTTTCCCCTTTGACTCTTTGCAGAGGGGGCGCCCTCCCCTCCATGCTTCTGTGTCTCCGCTGTTTTTATTTTCCCCAGCTCTCAGTCATGCACCTAGGAGGCTGTCTTCTTAGTGGACTCTGTCTCTTTTACTCCCCGACTCTTGTGGTTCAGTGTCTTTTGCCTTCAGCCCTTCTTTGTTTGATAGATGCAGGCAGGAGTTAGGGGACTCCCTAATTCTCCCCCTTCTTACCCCTTCCCCGAGAAACCAATTGAAACAGCAAAGAATATCAGAAACAAAATTACATAGATTAAATCAAAATTAAAAAACAAGAAATGAAATTGTAAAATGTGAACGCTCTTAAATTAATTTCTGAATGAAATTAATAAACTAATAAAAATACTAATAGTTTTGGGGGTGGTGATATGTTTGCTTTTAAAGTTTTTTCTGTGTTATTTTTAGCGCTGATCAAAAGTTGTTGAAGTACATAATTCGTTGTCTTTACAGATTTCGTATAATAACTCAAGCCTAGATGAATCTTTTCACTTAAACATCTCTATATGGGTCTGTTATACTGTAATTATGTTTACGTATCAGTGGACTGGTTAGTCCAATCAAAATATAATACAAATATTATTGAATTCTAGCAGATGCAATGAAAAGGAAACATTCACAAGGATTATATTTAAATTAGCTATGTTCAAAAACAGTATTTTTATGAAATATAATTCTGGCACAATTCAATAAGAGCAGCTGTAGAATCAATTAAGTTACAAGGTAAATTTTGTTTTTGTTTAGAATGCTAGCAGGGGAGAAGGGCAAAGAGAGAAGGAGAGAGAGAATCTACAGCAGGCTCCATGCTCAGTGTGAAGCTTGACACAAGGTTTGATCCCATGATGCTGTGATCGTGACCTGAGCAGAAATCAAGAGTCTGATGCTCAACCAACTGAGTCTTTAAACGTTTTACAAAATACAAACCAGACTTTTAAAGGTGGATGACTTGCAAATGTCCTACTGTGATTTGGGGTTTTGGGGTTTGGAGGTTTGAAAGCTGAATCAGACCCACATATGACTCCAGGTCCCTGAGACCATAGCTTAATTCTTCTATTCCTCTGGGACCCAAAAATCCAGGGGACCCTCCAATGATCTAGGACATGGTTCTCAGACTGTGTAGCACAGCAGAGCCTAAAAGACCACTTGGGAAAAGGTAGAATTTAAATTCCTATCAGTCAGTTTTGTTTGTTGTGACCATTTTGTTAGTGCATTGAGCTTTTTCTCAGTCATCAGAGCTCTCTAAAGGAAAATTTTTCTGAAGCTTTTTCTCTCATGGTAGATCATCTAGTTTTGATAAAAAGAAGTAGATCTTTCTAGTTCTTTCTCAAAGTCCTTTGTTTCAGGATATTTGCATAGTGAAGAACCTTAAGAGAGATATAATGTCTGCCTCCAGAGCAAAGGGTAAGCATGCTGATTAACCAGTTAAAAGATCAGGTCACTTAAGTTGGAGTTCCTGTCCTGCAATCCACGGTTTGTGCAGGCATCCATTTGGGCACATCTGCATCATCCTTGTGGGACTTGAGGGGCAAGGGGAATGGACACAAATATGCTGATGTTCATTTTGTTTGCTGCTCTGTGAATGAAAACATCCTTTCCTCTGGTCCAGGGATCTCATGTCTTCTCCCAGATCCCATGAAACTGGACAGCTTAACTTGTCAGCTTGCAAGGAAGGTGAAATCTCAGACCTTTTACATTTCTTGCCATTAAACTTAAATTTATATACTGTCATTCTATTTATGTCAAGTTCAAAAGTATTAAAGCTAATATACAGTGTTAGAAGTCAGGATAGTTTCTTTGGAGAACAGTGGCATGGCTTGGAGAAAGCATTAGGGGAGCTTCTGGTGTGGTGGCCATGTTCTGTCTCTTGTTCTGAAAGGGTGCTGATTGCGTAAACTGAATTCAAAGTAAAAAACCTTAGTACTTATCATTTTTACTCTCCCCCCTTTATGAATGTTTACTTCTATAAAAGTTCAACCAGAAATTTAAGAAAATAAAAAAATGAAAATCAAAGGCAGTGACCAGGATTGCCACATCAATGAATTATAAAAGAAAAAAAGTGTGAAACTGGAGCACCTGGGTGGCTCACTTGGTTAAGCATCCAACTCTTGATCTCACCCTCAGGCCCCAAACTGAGCTCAGTGCTGGGTGTGGAGCCTGCTTATGATTCTCTCTCCCTTTCCCACTGCCCTCCCCTACTCATTCTCTGTCTCTTTCTCTCTAGAAAAAGGTAGAACTCATTATCCAAAACTCAAAGAAAAATAAAAAGCTGAACATTATTAGCCAAAAGATAAAGAAAGTGGAGGAGCGATCCAAGAAAAAAATATATACTTTAGTTAAGATTTCAGAAGTAGAGAAGAGTCTAGGAAGGCATACATTTGGATATATGCTATTTGAAATTCAGAATTTCAATGATAGAAAAATAATCTCTGTAACTGCCTAGTCAGAAAAAGAAAAACAAACAACTTATCTATCTTGGAAAAATTGTATTTACAACAGACTTTGTACCATTATGTTCAGTGTCAGAACCAAATAAAACAGTACCTGCATCATTCTGGGGGGAAAAAAACAAGTTATCCAAGAATGCTAAGTTACCATCTATATATGTGGCAAGAGAAATATACTCTCAGATGTAGATGCAATAAAAAACTACACCACTCATTGACTTACTGGAAAAAAATATTGAAAGAAATATTTTAGCTGCCAGAGAAACAAATCTAAACCGATGTCCAAAAACTAGGAAGACACAGTGCAAAAGAGAAAAGAGAAAACAACTACTAAAAGGACGCTGAATGCTTTAAAAAAAAAAAACTTTTTTAAATGTTTATTTTCAAGGCAGACAGAGCACACGTGGGGGAGGGGCAGAGAGAGAGGGAGACAGAATCTGAAGCAGGCTGCAGCTCAGAGCTTAGGCACAGAGCCTGATGTGGGGCTTGAACCCACTAACCATGTTTTTTATTTATTATTGAGAGACAAAGAGATACAATGTGAGCGGCGAAGGGGCAGAGAGAGAGGGAGACACAGAATCTGAATCGGCCAGGCTATGAGCTGCCACCACAGAGCCCGAAGAGGGGCTCGAACCCACGAACCCTGAGATCATGATCAGAGCTGAAGCTGGACATGTAACTCACTGAGCCACCCAGGCGCCCCACTTTTCAAGTTTGTAAGAGACTAACTATTGACAGGGAGGTTGAAGATAAAACTTAAGTTCTATGAGAAATGTAGGCATATTTCAAATACTTTTTTTTATTTTTTCAAATAATTTTTAAATAATTGAAGACTATTTAAGCGAATAATGAGGCCATATAAATTATAGTTAATATAAAACTTAAGGTTTTTGACAGGTCATTTTACTGTTAGTAATATTGGTGTGAATATAAAAATAATTAACATAAAGTAGGGTAGAATATTGGGCATATGATGGTCATGGTGGGGGCCACATGTGGGGAGAAGCACTGGGTGTTATATGGAAACTAATTTGACAATAAACTATTATAAAAAAATGAAAGAAATAAAAATAAAAAATAAAGTAAAAAAAGAAAAGAATATTGGGCATATGAGACTGTCTGTATTTGACATTATTACTAAAAATGCAAAACCTACATTGAAATCTCAAGCTACAAATGCTAATAAAATAAGTGATATTAAAAACAGTGATGTTAAATATTTGTTAAGGGTAAGCAAAGTTATATACAAATAGTACAATACACTCTAAATTTAATAGTGAAGCTATTTTTGGGGACTGGTAGATGAAAAGTCACATTACAGCCACAATGAAACTAGTGAGAAGTTCATTTAAATGGTGTGGGGGAAGCGTTTGGCATGATGGCGTGAGTCATAATCTAATAAGTCAGTATTCTTTGCATATTATAACACTACTTTATTCATCGGAGTCTTTTGAAGAACCAGCTCTTAATATTATAAGAACCAATGACAGAGCAAGCATAATTTTGGATCACATATTCAGTGCTCTCAAGGTAGTTTTAATAAAGAGGCAGTTTTTGGGTGAAAGGGCTGAAGGGTGATAGCTACTGGGAAAAATTTTGTTGAAAATAAATGTGTAGATTCTCAACAAGTCTATACACAGACAGTGGTTTTTCTGCATATGCATTTAATTGTCCTGCCATAATACTATAATAACTAATGTGAAAGCTAATACTTTATGAGCAGTAGTGACGCCATTTGAAGTGCATAACTTAGTCTGTGTGAAGCTAGTACATTTAATTAAATACATGTAGTTATTAATAAATTACATACATTGTACATACATACAATACATTAATAAATTAATTAAAGAATGTGTTTAATGTGTTCACATGGGTGTGTACAGAGTGACGTGTTATCCCGACACCAATGTTAAACTATCTCATATTATTAAATCCTGTAGGAAAGGGATAGAAAGTAAGAAAATGTGAAGATCTCTTTCCAGTATAGGGTGGCAACCCGAAGGGACCCCTTTCATTACTCGAAAGCCATAGGCAGCTCTTGGTTGCATCATGAGATGAATAAATGTCAGGGGGATAAGGAACTGGCAAACGTGGTGGGATTCTGAGCATTAGGGAAGAGCTGTTTCATCTTCAGTATTTAATTGAATTTCTGGGTGTTAGTGAGGACCAGATGCTATATGAATACAATGATCCCTGTGATGCCCAGGCCTTGATCAGTGGCAGTCATGCAAGAGGGCGTATTAGATGATGTAATCGCCATGGGCATAGCTTTAAATGTCACATGTTACAGTAGATATAGAGATGACACTCAAAGGGCCTAGACACAAGGGAATAGGTTAGGAGACAGGGACCCAATGAGATTGATTTGGAACCTGTATTATTAAAACTGTTTTCATTCCCCAATGTAGGGGTTGTAGGCAATCTAAATTCACATAGCAAGCAGGGAGTTTTAAGGGGGAGTCACAGAACTACTGAGCATTGATATGTAGGAGACCCAGTGCTACAGTGCCTAATTGTTCTTGACATGATCTCAACTCTTGCTGGCTGGCATCAGAAAAGGCCACTATTCTACCATGGTCAAGCTTGAACTTCTAGGAACATCAGGTTCCTTTTCTTCCCAGCATCAGTAATCTGTTGAAATCTTAAACAAGCTACAATTAGTCAAGCCGTAAGCTAGAGAGCACAGGTCAGTGCACTAGATGTATGTACTCATGACTATATTTGGAACAGTTATAATCTGATAAAGTCTGATAAAGTATTTGGAAACTAACAAACATACACCATTAAGGCAGAACTTTTACTCTGTGCACACACACATAGCTTTTTACTCACATGGTGCTATGCTGGGTTCCTCAAGAACATGTATGTGAGTTATTCTTCATTATACTTTAGGACTGGAAAATAGGTGTCTCGTACTTTCCCCAGAATATAGATGCTGTGCCCTGCCTCTCTGTTTCTTTTTCTTCATAACATTGATTGTATAAAAGAAGAGCCAAATATAGTTTGGAAGAATGTAAAGAGGCATGACCTGGAACCTCAGAAGAAGTTCTCATTGTTGACTAAGAACCAAATCGGCATGTGATAAGCAGGAGAAATGCAAATTTAATAGTATGTGTATGGAGACTCCACAAACACAGGAAAATTGCAAAGGGAAAGTAAGGTATGTATGTCTTTGAAGAGGAGAGATGGAAGAGAAGGAAGTCAGGAAGAAGAATCGGAGGAAGGAAGGAAGGAAGGAAGGAAGAGCAGGAGCAAAGAATTAGAAGTCTGGGACCTCCAAGGTAAAGAATGTAATTCACAGGAAGATGAAAAGTAAATATTTGATAAGGAAATATTTTCTGGGCCACTCTGAAACAATAGGACATAGAAAACTTTGTTCATGAGGTCCTTCCTGGATTCTTCCCTGTTAACCATACCTAGTTTGTATCATAATGCAGTAACATATGGTGAGTGCTCTCATGCTGGGGCAGCTTTTCTATGTACATTATTGTTTAGAGAGGGAGATGAAAAGTAAACAGTTTTCCTGAATCTGCTTAATTTTGATTATTATTAACTCTAAATAATCTTTCTGCAAAAGCGGTCCATCAGAGAAGAGCCTGGGTGTGGCTCATACAAACGGGAGATTTTAATGCATGAAATAAGAGTCACACAGGGAAAAAAAATCCTCTATGAAATCACATGGAATCTAAAACAAGTCAAAATCAGGGCACCTGGGTGTCTCCTTTGGCTAAGTGTCACCTTTGGTTCAAGTCATGACCTTATGTTTCATGAATTCGAGCCCCATATCGGGCTCCCACAGCCAATGAAGCCTGCTTGGGACTCTTGCTCTGTCCTCTCTGCTCCTCTCCCATCCATGCTTTCTCTATTTTGAAACATAAATAACCTTGATAAAAACATAAAAGTAAGTGACAGTCATCGAAGTGTAGATTATAATATTGCCAGCAACTGAGGGTGGAGGAAATGTTGAGATACTCATGGCATCTCAAGGTGTCAGCAGGGGGACCTCTCAAGCCCCTCTCTCATAGTCAATGGCAGATCCACCAGGAAGGGAAAGTCTTCACGTTCCACAAACTCGATGGTGGAGGCAGGTTATACTCTCCTATTCCCGCCAGAGGAAAAGATGTTTCCATATCTTTCCCAGGAAACAGCTCAACCCCTGAAAACCCACATTCCATCAAACTACCATTTTATTACAAAGATCTTTAGCTTATAAGCAACTTCTCATCTTATCCCTTGTCTCCAGAAAAGCAGGCCTTCTTCTGTATTCCCTGGACTCAGCTACGGTTTTGCCTAACCGGTTTGGCACTCATTCCAAATCCTGTTTTTCCAGAATGAACCCATCTTTTGGTGGTAAAATACCCAGCAGTGCTTACTTAGAAGTTTAAATGTAACAAGGTTCTCCTATGTAGGATGAAGAAAATGGGATTTCTCTTGTACAACACAGTGACTGTTTTCTACACTTGCAATTTGCTGGAAGAAAGCATCTCAAACATGCTCCTCCCCCCCCTCACACACACACTAATCGTAACTGTGTTGGGTGAGGCATTTGTTCATGAGTTTGATATAGGTAATGATTTTGTAAGCAGATAAGCTTAGGGGTCCTTGGAATAGGGGAGAGAAGACTAGATTTCTAAACATAAGAGAAGTTACACTAGTCATTTCTGAATGATGCCTGCTACTTATCCTAGCACCTGTTTTGAGAACTTCCTGGGATATATGAAAATTGCAGAATAATAGAGATCAGTAGTTAATGATTCTTTTTTAATGTATTTATTTTTGACAGAGAGAATATGAGTGGGGATGGAAGAAAAGGAGGGCAGAGCATCCAAAGTGGGTTCTATATTGACAGCAGAGAGCCCCCTGTGGGCACAAACTCACAACCCTGAGATCATGATCTGAGCCGAAGTCGAACGTTTAAAGGACTGAGCCACCCAGGTGCCTATTAATCAGCAGTTAGCAAGCAGGAAAAGAATGTAAAAAGAGGGGCACCTGGGTGGCTCAGTCCATTAAGTGTCCAACTCTGGACCTGGTCATGATCTCATGGTTCATGGTTTGAGCACCGCATGGGGCTCTGTGCTGACAACTAGCTCAGAGCCTGGATCCTGCTTTGGAATCTGTGTCTCCCTCTCTCTCTGAGCCTCCCTTGCTCACGCTATCTCTCTCTGCCTCTCAAGAATAAATTAAAGACATTTAAAAAAATGTAGAAACAAACAGCCACTACCAGGCATGAAGATGGTCTCAT
>PJEM01019536.1:0-15682 GCA_004023845.1 Helogale parvula
TCTTTCTCTCTCCCCCTTGCCCTTCCTCCCACCCCTTTCTCTCTCTCTCTCTCTTTCTCTGGTATATATAGAAAAGAAAACTCAGATTGTCATCTGTGCTTCTGATTGGTTATCAAATCTCATCACCTTGCCTCTGGTGTGATATTTCTTAGAATGGCTCACGGAACTTAAGACAACAGTTTACTTACTAGATTACTGATTTATTACAAAAGCGTACAAGTCAAAAGCGACCACAGGGAAAAGATACAAAGTACAAAGTATGGGGAAGAGATGCAGAGCCTCATGCCCTGTTCAGGTGTACTGCCCTCCCAGCACCTCCTCATGCCCTCCAGTCAGAAGCTCTCCAAGCCAGTCGCTTAGGAATTTTTGTAGAGGCTTCATTATACACACTGGCTTGATTCAATCATGGTCCACTGGTGATAGAACAGGATCTCTAGCTCCTCCACAAGGTCAAGGAACAGGGTTGAAAGTTTCAAATCTTGAATCACATGGTTGGTTCCGCTGGCATACAGCCTGAATCTTTGGTTGTCTAAGCATTTTCCAAAACTCACCTCATTAACATAAACTCAGGTGAGGTAGAAAGGGGTCTTTTATAAAAAACAAGACTCTCACCGTTCTTGCTCTCAGCTCTCATCACTTAAAAAATTCAAGGGCTTTAAGAGATCTGTGCCAGGAATAGGAATGGAGACCAAATATAGATTTCCCTTTATAAATAACAATACCACAAGTCCATTATTTTTAGTCTACACTTAGCAAGCTGGCTTGAGGCATCAAGTAAAGGAATTCTACCCATTATGAATTCTCCTAGATGTGCAATAGTCTGTATTTTTTTAAAGTGCCAGTTTCGGGGCACCTGGTGGCTTAGTCTGTTAAATGTCAGACTTCAGCTCAGGTAATATCTCACGGTTCGTGAGTTCAAGCACCGAGTCAGACTCTGTGTTGACAGCATGGAGCTTGCTTGGGATTTCTCTCTCCCTCTCTCTCTGCCCTTTAACACTTTAATGTTTAAGGTAGCAACTTTAAACATCATCATTTGGATCTCCTGACTTGCTTAGTCACGTTAGTGTCTGACTTTGGCTCAAGTCATGATCTTGTGGTTCATGGGTTTGAGCCCACATTGGGCTCTGTGCTGACAGCTCAGAGACTGGAACCTGCTTCAGATTCTGTGTGTGTGTCTCTCTCTCTGTGCCCCTCTTCTGCTCATGTTATGTCTCTCTCTCTACCTCTAAAAAATAAATAAACATTAAAAATAAGTAAGTAAATAAGTAAATAAGTAAATAAAATGCCAGTTTCTGACCTTTAATGCTTTCACTTTTGGGAGGAATATTATGTACCATGTCTGCCCCAAGACTAGTTTCCAGATGAAGTTTGCTATTTCTTCTTCTTATTATTTTTTTTAAATGTTTTATTTATTTTTGAGAGAGAAAGAGACAGCGTGAGCAGGGGAGGGTAAGAGAGAGAGAGGCAGACACAGGATCTGAAGACAAGCTCGAGGCTCTGAGCTGTCAGCACAGAGCCTGTCGCGGGTCTCGAACCCATGAACGGTAAGATCATGACTTGAGCCGAAGTTGGACATTTAACTGACTGAGCCACCAGGCATCCCAGCTATTTCTTATTATTGTTCCACTGTTTCCCCCACCCCATTATAGATGAAATGTACTTTCATAATTCATTGTATGGAAAACTCAAAGTTTTTTAGAAGGACTTAGTGATATTAATTAACAATATTCTTTGACACATAAGCTTTACTTCCTTTCATGAAGAGGAAGAGAATAAAAAGGTTTGGATTCAAGTCATGATTTAGAGACAGTAAGTGACTTACTGTCTTAGGTTGGAACTTCTAAACAAAGAGGCTGAGACAGGAATTCTGGTGCTTGTGACACAGAAGAAGCACTTTCAAGATAAAGTAATTGGAAAAAAAAAAAAAACAGGATATGACTAGGGATGAAGATAAGAAGGATTGTGGTAGCCAGAGTCTAGCCTCAGTCTATTCCTATAGAGTTTTCTAGCATAAATTGTACCATTGAGTTGGCCCTACATTGAAAGAAGGGGTTCTAAGTTTTTCTTTTTAAAAATTATTTATTTTGAGGGAAAGAGCAAGTGCAAGCAAGAGAGGGGCAGAAAGAGAGACTCCCAAGCAGGCTCTGCAGCCCGGCATGGTCCTTGAACTCAGGAACCTTGAGATAATGATCTGAGCCGAAATCAAGAGTAGGACTCTTAACCAAGCAAGATACCCAGGCACTCTGGGTTTCTACTTTTTACCCTTACACCAGTCCGTTCTTGGTGAAGGATGACATACCTTCTCCCCACCCCCACCACCCAGCGGTATCGTGAGATAGCTTCTTATTAGGTACAATAAAATATTTTGGAAAAAAATTGATCTAATTACATAACTTTTGTTTTTAGCAATAGGTAAATGATGTATCCTGAGAACAGAACTTGAGATATTAAAACATAGAACTTCGTGTTTACATGTACACTTCAGATCATGAAAGAACAAGAAAAGCCCTTAGGAATATAAAATTAAAGTGATCTACGAAATAAGTATGGTATGTTAATGCTAAAGGCTTTGCTGCCTTGGAGACTTGGTAACATAAGAAATAAAAAGATAGTATTTTAAGGGTCCAAACAGTAGGCGATAGTGTTGTCGAACACCAACTCCCTGCTTCAGAGCCAAATTACAGTGCAAATACAGGCTTTGGGATAAAAAAAAATAACAATGGCTTTATTGCTTTGGTAGGCACAGGATGCTTTCCTATGACCTTCAAAAACTGCAAGCCCCACTGAGAAAGGGACTGAGAGGGTTTTATTAGAAAGAACAGAATCTAGCCATTTTTGACAGAAATTGTATACCTGCTGCTAGCCTTTCTTCATGTCCTTAGGATGATACCAGGTTCCTGAAACAAAAGGCTAAGAAGGGATGATGGAAGGTTGAAGAAGAAAGGAAAAGATTACTCAGTTGAAAATGCAACTTCGCTGAAGCATTAGTGCAGCCATTTTTGGTTTTGTTCAGCTTTATCCTTTTAGGCAGTTTCCTTACTATGTCGAAGGAGGTTGAAAATTGTATGCTCTCTAAAATGGAAGTTTGAATGTCAATTCCTCAGTGAAAGAATGGAATGAAATCTAGAAATCAGGAGAAAAACCTAACCAGAAAACGTGTCTGTCTTTTCATGAGCCCTAGACAGAAAACAAACTCTCCCCTGCAAATATATAATTGAGGCTTACCCTGGTAATGTTTTGGGATTTAAACTGACATCACACTTTCAGAATCTAGTAAATCACAAACTGATGATATGTCCAAAAGTTTTCCTAGATTGGTAGTGCCATATGAAATCTAATACCACCTCTCCAAGGTCTCAAAGGTTTTTTCAAAGATGCTCCTTTAACATGGAGATCTGAGATTCACAGTCTGCACAACTGAACTGCATGGTACCTGAGGTAATACAACTTCTACCCTTGAGTCCAGGTCATCTCCCCGGCTCTGGGGAAATTGACAAGCTGATCCTAAAGTTCACAAGGAAATGCAAGGCACCCAGAATAGCTAAAACAATCACAAGAAGAATGATATTGGGGGACTCTTCTCAATTTCAAATCTTACTACACTTTGCAACTTCAAATCTTACTCTAAAGACATAGTGATAAAGGTTGTGCTGTACTGGAATAAGGGGAGACTTATCAATAATAGAACTGAGAGTTCAGGAATTAAAAAAAAATCCCACGACAACCTACGTTCATCACATATACTCTCAAAGTCCAATGTTATAAGTTTTGTAGCTTCTGTTTTGAGTTCAATGAAATAACAGCCATCAGATGGCATTCCTGCAAAATGAACTATTAAATCTGGATACGATTAAAAAAAAAAAAAAAGCAACTACCAGAAAAAAGTGGAAGGCGAGAGAAGCAGACCAATTCTACTAGAGAGGATGTGCCTTCGTGGGGGAGGGGAGATTAGGGGTTGTGAGAGTGTTTTCCCCAGGCTGTGGGCAGGTTTACACAGGCTTCATTTCACATGTGGAAAACCTTCCTTCTGGCTTGGGAACCTGAAGACTGAGAAGTAAAACATTTTACAGATAGAGACCTCTCTTTATCAGGCTGCTTGCTTTCGTACCCAAACATCATGTAAGGGAGCCCAACCGATGCGGGGAAGCTGTGAGTTGGTGATTCTGCCAACAGCTAATATGCCAGTGGATGGTCAGAGGCGGCCACCAAAAATGTGAGTGAAGACACTTTCAGAGGATCCTGACTCTCAGGCTTCAGATCCACCCAGATGAAACCAAGTGGAGCAGAGATGAGCGGCTCTCACTGAAAACTGCTCAAGTTAATGATTTTCACTTAAAGCAAAATGTTGTTTTGAAGCCACTAAATTTTGAGGTGATTTTTTTTTTTTTTACAAAATAAGGGATAATTTGGGGACACATGGGTGGCTCAGTCAGTTAAGCCTTGGACTTCAGCTCAGGTCATCATCTCACGTTCGTGGGTTTGAGCCCCGAGTCGGGCTCTGTGCTGACAGCTCAGAGCCTGGAGCCTGCTTCAGACTCTGTGTCTCCCCTTCTCTCTCTGCCCTTCCCCTGCTCATGCTCTGTCTCAAAAATAAATAAAACATTAAAAAAATTTCATTAAAAAAATAAGGGATAATTAGTATGTTAGACAAAATAGACTTTGTGGGAAAATATACTCTAGGGATCCATAATTCAAACTATATCCTTTCACCAGAAAATTATAAAATATATTATCTTATTAGAATCATATAACATATTTTCAAAATGTATCATGTCCAAATGCACAATTTTAATGAGAGATTTTAACACATCACCTTCATTACTTGATTGACCAAGTAGATTTTAAGAACAGGATTACAAAAGACTTAGTCTACAAAACTAGAAAAAAATAAGAATATAGAAAATTAAACCTACACACTTTTAAGCTCAATGGATATAGACAGACATTTCTAACAAACATAAAATGCATTTTATTTTCAACCACACATGAAGTACCAAAAATAATGATGCATAAGGCTATAAAAGTGCTCTTAGCAAGTTTAAATAAGTTATATTTTATAGGCCACAATCTCCAGCCTTAATGGAATAATTTTGTAAATCACTTAGAAGACAAATTTTAACAAATACACTTTTCTAAAAAGTTAAAAACAGACGAGTCACAGTTTAAATACTCATAAATAGAGATGAGATCATGGTGCAAACTATATAACACATTTAGAACAATAATGAAAATGCCATAGTCTTCATTTGTGGGTTATAGGTAAATAAGTACTTACAGGGAAATGTGAAAACTAAAATGCTAATGTAGGAAAAGACATTTTTAATAAAAAAAAAGTTTTAAAGCCTGTACAACTAGTTCCCATTACATAGAGGGAATAAATTAATAAACAGGGTAAAGATGAAAGAAATAAAATATAAAAAATAAGTCAGCAGTTCAATCTAGATATTTGAATACTAAAATAAGCCAAATTCTGAATTGATTTAACAATAATAAAGTAGAGAAGGAAAAATAACTAATACTATATCCAGAATGAAAAAAGAGTGAGTATACTTGGAGACATAGCAGAGCCTTTTTTTAAAAAAGGAAAATAATAGGAAACTTTTTTTGCCAATAATTTGCCAAATTTGAAAGAAATGGAAGTTTTAAATGAAAATATAATCAGGAAACATAAATATGTCCGAAATTTTTAAAGTATTTGATTCAGTAATTTTTAGAAAATCCACTCATACTTCAGCAGCAGCAGATCCTCATACTACAAACAGCAGATCCAGGTAATTTTATTTAAAAGTTTTGCCAAAGTGATAGGAAACATGAACTATAATGACAATTGAAATGTTATGGATATCTGTGAAAATTTTAACACACAATATGTTAGAAAAGGTAGTCCTTTGCATGCAGTCTCCTGCCTCTACTCTGCTGCATAAGAATAGGCCTTGGACCAGGGAAACACTTGCTCAGCAAAAGATTAGGACCCCACACAGCCTGTGCTGAGTTTATCTTTTGTGGGAATATTTTTCCCTGTTCACGGATGCTCTTTTGTCTCTGCCTAAAGTGAGTGTGCCCTCTGGTCCCTGGCCAATCCCTCTGTTATATCTGCTCTCTGCAGGGAGAGGACTGGCTCTTTCCACTGCCCCACAACAAGGGTGTGTGTAGGGCAGGCCAACTGCCAAGGGGAACCCATGCACACTGCTGAAGCTGATCCTGCTCTCTCTGTCTGTTAAGTACAGCGTTGTTCCAACCAGCGCTTGACTGTGCTGTGGTTTCCTTGATGACTGCGATACCAGGATGCAAAGGTATTTAGAGTCCTTCCCGGAAATTGGTTAACAGGTGCACACTGCTCTACTTGACAAAATAGAACTCTCTCTATATAACTTAAGGATATTTTAATTGATTTTAACATGGCGGCAGTTGTTCTTCCCTCCTAATTGCTTCTACTTTCAAAAATTCCACAAATGAGCATATTTTAACCCTTAAGTAGTTCTTCTGAAAATATATAGGCATCCATGATCACTTGTAAACTAATTACATTCAGGTTACAGAATATCACAATCTAAATCTTTTTACTTATAAGTCATGTTATAATACTCCGGATTTAAGTTTTACTTTTTATGGTTTACACATTGTATTCTGTAGAATACCTCAACGTATTTTTCAAAGGAAGGCTTTCTGCCATTCTCACCCAAGTCCAAGTTAGAGGCAATCTAATATTCCTTTCACACAGCAAGAGAATTAGACCCAGCATCTCGAGGAAATGGAAAACTAGTTGCCAGAGGGCAGAGGTCTAAATCTTTTCAATGTGATGATTATGTACTGTTGGCCTGGCCCTTTTCTGAAATGGAAAAAGAAAGAAAACAGCCTTGTATATGTAGCTGCATTTCTAATGAAAATGTGATTTTATACATTCATAAATTCAACATGCCACTCAATATTAAAACACTTTGATTTTGATTTGGCTTTGTTTTATTCCAGAACCACAAGAAAATGTTTTAATTTTTTAAATTTTTATTGTTTTAGAAATAATAAAAGAAAATATATCACCCTTCTAATATTTTCATAGCCATGAAAGAAAATATGTCTTTATGATATTTTCCTACATTGCCAGAATGTCAAATAATACATTCTCATATATCAAACAGAGTGATGAGCAGAGGTCTCAAATTTGACAAGGAAAACAATAAGGAAAATTACCAATGAGAATTTGGGAAGAAAAGTTTACTAATACATTTCATTGTGCCATTTGACTACAAATAAAATTATGCTTATTTCTTATCACTGCTGATATAGTAGCTTTTTGTTTTAATTAGATTGTACCTCAAGACACTGTAATTACTTTTTCTCCTGTCCCTTCACAAATAAAATCATTGCCTTAGGATATAATTAGCTTCATGTAACTGTTTCTAGTATAAATAATTTTCTTTTCATGTTTATAATACAAGAAAATAAAGACCAAGTTCTGTGTTGTTTCTTACCTACATCGTATTGTGCTTTCAAGCTCATAAAAATCACAAAATCCCTTCAAATCAAATTGAAGGAATTTTTTTATGACACAAGAGTAAACCATTATTTCTGTACTAAAAAACAAACAAACAAACAAACAAACAAAAAATAATCAGCTCAGGTGATGAGTGCATCAAGCTTTGGAGACCTGTGAAGCATGTGGTGTAGGAGATGCTTAAGATAGGCCACTCCAACTACACATCTCCATGCAACTTCAATGATTATAACTGCAGGTTCGCAGATGGCCTGCTGGGATCCACCACATAATGATTCTGTGTATGTGACAATTGTTACCTCATACTTAAACACCAATGAGGGGGTGCTGGGGTGGCTCAGTCAGTTAAGTGTCTAACTTTGGCTCAGGTCATGATCTCTCAGTCTGTGAGTTTGAGCCGCGCATTGGGCTCAGAGCCTGGAGCCTGTTTTGGATTCTTTGTCTCCATCTCTGCCCCTCTTCCCACTCATGCTCTGTCTCCCTCTCTCTCAAAACTAAGTAAACATTAAAAATTTGAAAAAAAAACAATAAGGAGTGGTTTAGATTTCTTATGATGTGTTTTGGTGTAATTTTCTGTGGAGAAAATGAAAACACATTGAAAAGTATGTACTCACATTTGTGTTTGTGTACATCTATAGAATGCTACCTTCATATCCACAAAATTCCGATATAGTACATCTACATACATTTTTTTAAAAATGAGAATTTTCAGTAGAAAATACCAGAAACGTTTGCAAGTTGGTTGAAAGGAACTATGTAAGTTGTTAAAGACCTTTTCAATTGTTTAACTAATACTTTTCAGTTTTCAAGCTCTTTTTCAATATTTGACTTTTTTACCTGTTATTGTCATGCACACCATATGCCATATTCTTTAATTTTAGATTTGACTAATGCAAGCACTAAATCTGTAATTTGTAGCCGTTCCCAGTACAGTCCTTTAGAAATTATTGCAATAAAAAAATCGAAGCTACACCATTTTTGAGTACTCATCATATAAAATATTCTGAGTTAGTTTCTGTTCTGTTCCTAAATATGAATGTATTAATATTAACATAATATTATCATATGTATTTGTGAACATTGTATCACGCAGAATTCTGATCATTCGATTTGAAAAAATGAATTTGAAGCTCCTGGATGGCTCAGTTGGTTAGGCGTCTGACTTTGGCTCAGGTCATGATCTCACAGTTTCAGGGTTCAAGCCCCACATCAGGCTCTGTGCTGACAGCTCAGAGCTTGAAGCCTGCTTCAGATTCTGTGTCTCCCTCTCTTTCTCTCTCTCTCTCAAAAATAAACACTAAAAATGCAGAAACTGGACATGTATATTCAAAGCTGTATTGTTCAAGAGTCAACTGTAGTAAGAAATCCAATTCTAGCTGGCTAAATATCTGAATGCCCTTCCTTCTGACAACTAAATGATTTTTGAATGTCTTTTGCATATGTTGCCAACAATGTATTGTGTCTTGTCAAGTTTTCAGGAGGAGGAACTCCATACATTGCAGCAAATACAAAATTGATGCCTTTGTCAAAGACCAGGTCCAGTAAAATAGAAGGTATTCTTTTTGTAGGTTGTTTTTTCTGAGGGGGGGAGTAGAATTTAATATCATTTGTTTCATTGGCCTTCTTCAGAATTTATCAGTGCATCACTTAATGAAGTTGACCATAACTCAGCAATCATTTTTTAATATTTTAAATCATTATAGACCTTGGAAAGGAAAGCAGTAAATATGTATATTTTGGTAGAGTATATTAACACACCCCATTATTTTCCTATTCTTTATAATGTTAATAAAATGCAGATAATATAGAGGCAACAGGGAATTTATAGTATTTGATAATTTCAACAGATTTATATACTATTATCCTTTTAGTTTGTGAAAAATATGTTCTGGAACACATTTTCTTTAGGCATATATATTCTTAGTGTTTCTTTGTTTTTGTGTTTTAGTAACTTTGTATTTTTCTTAGTAAGATACAATATAAAATAGACTGAATTTAACTGCAATTTTTCTCAGGCATACAACAACAATGAAAGAAGACCCTTAAGGGATATTGGCAAAACCACCTCATATTTTTAAATCCTCTTCTTTCATTCATTTATCAAATGTTTATTGAGTACCTCTGAATGCAAAGTACTGTGCTAAGCACATAGGGGTTACAAAGATAAATTAACCATTACCCCAAACCTCAAAGACTTCAGTTTAATAGGCAGAGTTTGACACAAAATCACTATAGTAAAATGTGATATGCAAAATGCTATGAAAACACATAGGAAAAAGTAATTTATTATGTTATGAACAAGGCAGAAAGAGCTTACAGGAGAGCAACGCTGAAGGATGAATAGGAGGTAACTAGGCAGAGGTGAGTGGGCAGGGGCATTCCTCGCATATAGAATTGAAGGTGAAAGACGCACAAGTCTGAAGGTGAGCCATGTGCTTGGTAGATAATGTGGCTGCGGTCGGCAAGGAGTGTTTGCTCAGAGATTGTCAAAAATCTTGCAGGCTAGGCTATATGCCTGTGAGTTCTACCTTCCAAAACAAATTTATTCATGTTGGTCTCTCTTATCATTGGATTTTTTTCTCTTAAAAGTATTTACTTTCAAGACTCCTTAAACTTTATATACTACTTGAAAATGGATCCCTTCAAGCAGATGAAATAATCTTCTCCATCATACAACTGTCATACCTAGTTTTAAGGCTCTCCTAACATAGGCACACCCCCGCTTTTTTTTTTTTTTATAACTTGTGTAATCCCATCATTCTGAACGGCTCTCTAGATTGAGAAAAAATAGCCAGTATATTTAACATAATAGGAACTCACTAAATATCTGTAAAATGAAGTGATTTCCTCTAACTCAGATGTCAGGGTCACTCAAACAATTTTGCAGAAGGGCACATATTGAAATACCTAAACTGTGATACTTATGCTCAGACTCGGTCCTTAGAGTTACTGGCTCAGACACTGCCACAGGCTCAAAGCTGCCTCTTTTTAAGCCCAGCTTTGCTTCTTTCTGCTGTCGTTTTCTCCATGGGTTCTCCATTCCTGTTTGCTTTTTAGTGTGGTTATTTCCAGTTGCTACTCAGAAGTGCATTTACTTTGGAGCTGATGAACCTTAAGCTCTCAGGCTCCTCACCTGAGCCTGCTCCTTCTTAAGCTCTGAGAGGAGCTCCAGCAGAGAGCCTACTTTTGTGGTCATGTATTTTCGTAATATGTGCAGAAATAAGATGATATTTGCAACCCACTAACACTGCTTCTCCATACTCTGAGGTCCCCTCTGACACACTTTCTCTAATTTCATGTGGTATTAGAAAGGCTGCTGTTGAGCTTGAGGATTCATTTCTTTTGCATTTTGTCATACATTTATTTGGTCACTGTCTCGCATTTTAGGTTAGCTTATGCTAAACATCCACAAGTGAGAGAAAACTCCAGAAATACTCCTAGAAACCACTGTTCTAGCAGCCTCGATGTCATGAAGAGAAGGAGCCAGTGGGAGATCATGCAGAACTATGAACATTGCCCTCAGAGCCCTGCTCCAGAACTATTTTGTTGGTGTGTAATGTCAGCTGTACTTAGGGTTAACTGTACATTAACGTTGCAAGAAAATTTGAAAGACATTCAAATCTTAGTGTACATGTAAAACCTAATGGACTAAGCTGTTTTCTAACTTAACATCAATGCAAAAATGTATATATTACTAAAGATTCTTGAGACATTAGTTTCTCTTATGTTATAATAATAAAGCAAATCCTTTTCAATTATCAGTTCCTCACTAGCATCTTCACAGTTGCAATATACTCCTCCATTAGTCACGAAAGGCTTATAACAATCGTATTTAGGGACATGTAATTATAAAGTATTCTACATTGAGATTTGGCTATTTAGAGAAGATTAAGATAAATGGAGCATTCCTTGTCCTAGAAAGTTTTGAAAAAAGATGTCACATTTAATCTGTCTTTGTGAAAGCTTGAAACTCCCTGTCCACTATCCTGAAATATTCTTTGATTTCTTCAACCACAACTCACACAAAACCCTAATACAGTTACTCTATCCAACTAGAACCCTTAATTAACAGAGTTTTTATTTTATTTGTCCATTTGTTTTTGACATATAAAAGCTATAAATATTAAGTACATACAACTTGATAAATTTGGGAATAAGTATACCCCTTTGAAATCGTCACTGCCATTAAGGTCAAAGACCTATCCATCACCTCCTAAAGTTTCCTTCTATCTTTACTATTATTTGTGGTGAGAACTCTTAATATAAGATCTACTCTCTTAGAAAAGTGTAAGTATGCAATACAGTATTGTTAGTTAAGGACACTAGGCTGTACAATAGATCTCTGGAACATATTTATTTTGCATAACTGAAAACTTGTACCCTTCAACCGTTTCCTCTTCATCCCCCCACCCCCGTCCCCCCCGCTACTCTCTGGCAATTACCATTCTAGTCTTGGCTTCTATGAGCTTTGCTATTTTAGATTCTACATATAAGTGAGCTCATACATTATATGTCTTTCTATGCCTGGCTTATTTCAGTTAGGATAATGTCCTCCAGGTCCATCTTTGTTGTCACAAATAGCATAATTATCTTCTGTTTTAAGGTTTCTGTTGTATGTATATAGCAGATCTTCTTTATCCATTCATTGATGAATGGATATTTAGGTTGTCTCCATATCTTGGCTACTGTGAATAATGCTAAAATACAATTGGGGGTTCAGATATCTCTTCAAGATTTTGATTTCAGTTCCTTTGGATCAATATCCAGAAATGGGATTGCTGGATCATAGAATGGTTCTATTTTTAATTTTTTGAGGAAATTCCAACTATTTCCCATAATGCTGTACCAATTTACATGCCCACCAGTAACATACCAGAATTCTTTTTTTCTCAAGATTCTCACAAATACTTATTTTATTCATTTATTTTGTTTAATAGTAGCCATCCTAACAAGTGTGAGATATCTCACTGTGGTTTTGCTTTCCATTTCCCTAATGATTAGTGATATTGATTTCTTTTTCATATACCTATTGGCTATTTTTATATCCTCTTTGGAGAAATGACTACTCTACAGGGTCTGGCCTGTTTTTAAATGAATTGTTCTCTTTTGATATCAAATTATAGGAGTTCCTTATGTACTTTGAATATGAATCCCTTATCAAATATATGATATGCTAATATTTTCTTCCATTCTCTATGTTGTCTTTTCATTTTGATTGATTCCTTTATTGTGCAGAAGCTTTTTAGTTAGATGTACCTACCAATTTACTTTTGCTTTAGTTAATTGTACGTTTAGTGTTACATAAAGAAAAAGTCATTGCTAAGACCAATGTCGAAGATTTTCTTTGTGTTTTTTTTTAAATATTGTATGGTTTTTAAGTCTCCTGTTTAAATCTTTAATCCATTTTAAATTGATTTTTGTGTATCATAAAGGTATGAAATTTCTTTCTTCCTTCTTTCTTCTTTCTTTTGCCTGTGGATATCCAGTTTTCCTAACCTATTTATTGAAGAAACTGTCTTTTCCCCATTTCTTGGTTCCCTTGTTGAAGGTTGGTTAACTGTGTAGGCGTGGGATCAATGGGCTTTCTATTTTGTTCTATTGGTCTGTGCATCTGTTTTTAATGCAAGTACCAACCTGTTTTGAATACTATAGCTTTGTAATATAATTTGAGGTCAGGAACTGTGATGCTTCCAACTTGATCTTCTTGCTCAATTATTCCTTTGGCTGTTTGAGGTCTTTTGTGTTTCTGTAAGAATTTTTAGGATTTTTTTCTATTTCTGTGAAAAATGACATTGGAACCAAACTCCTATGCTATCTTGACGCTCTTTGTACTGTAACATATTTTATCCCCATGCTGCTACATCTCCTGTTACCATACTGGATATCATTTCAATTTGTTATTTTTATTCATTGAATATGATTGAGTATAAATATATAAAAGCATCATAAGAGGTACTAACAAAAACAGAAAAAACCTACAAAGATAAATAATGCATAATCCAAACAGATAAGCTGGCATTAAAACAATAAAATGAAAATGATATAGGAAATATGCTAAATGTTCGAAAGTAAATTTCTTTGAAGACACACAAAAACCAAGTTAAACAATGTGGATATTTTAAAACAGAAGTGTAGTGGATTCTATGCTGATGAACATTGTTAGCAATAGATGTGTTCAGGAAATCAGTCCAGGATATCCTGAATAATGTATTGCAACTGGGTCATGAAGTGGAAAAAACAGAATTAAATATGAGACTAAAAAGACATCGTATGTAAAGGTCATACTATAGATATTCCTGAGTACCTTTCTAAAGTATTTATTGAATGTGTGTACATATATGGACATATATGTATACACTTCACGTATATGTGTGCAAGCAAGATTTTGGTGATATTCTCCTAATGTTCGGGATTTGTGAATATTTGCATTTATTCACTGTACATCAGAAAGTGTTTCTAGACTATTAGCAATGGAAACTTCTTACTTCCATCCCAGCTTAAGTTTAAATAATATTTCTTTACACAGAGTTATTATTCTAGTATTTGGGGAAAGGGGAAATGGGAGTTCTATAGCATTGAATTGTTTCTCATTATGAAGTGTATCAGTTTTTTTTAAGTTTATTTATTTACTTAGAGAGAGAGAGGTAGACAGAAAGAGAGAGAGAGATGGGGTGGGGCAGAGAGAGGGGGAGAGAGAGAGAGAATCCCACGTAGGCTCCACACTGTCAGCACAGAGCCCGATGTGGGGCTCAAACTCATGAATGGTGAGATCATGACCTAAGCTGAAATTTAGAGTCTGACGCTTAACCATCTGAGTCACCCAGGCCCCCCCTTATTATGAAGTTAATTAGTTCAGCCCATCACTTTCTCTTCCCTGAGTATGTGTAGGCTCACTCCCCTCCATTTCCCCCCTGCACTTGCCATCCAGTTCTGGATTACAGTCAGGATCCTCACATTTCAGTAGAGTTTTTTTTTTTTTTAATAAAATCACAAGGTTTTATTCCAGTTGTTAGCAAGTACTCAGAAAAAGAAAATGGAACATAGAAGAGAAAGATGGGTGACTGATTTACGCAGTGCACATGCACACAGGTTAATATTTTGAATGAATACGATCTTAAAATTAAAGCCAAATTATCTTCTACCATTAGCCGTCTTAAGAGATTGTTGTGAAGGAAAGAAATAAGTTGATACATTTGCCGCTACATTTGGGTATAATTAACATTATTTGATGAGAAAATAGTAAATGAAATTCACTTTAAGTCTGATGAAGGAATTAATGGTTTCTCCATGCCATTGTGTGAAAGACAGAAAAAGGGAATCGAAACCTGATATTTAATTCAACAAAATAGAAGAGTAACTTAGGTTGATATATGGAGCGTTGAGAAATCCCCTGAGAGACAAATAAATGAGCAGTTAACTGCATGTTCAGTGCCTTAGGTTGTAATCATTTGATTACAAAAATGCAATAAGTATAGTATAAAGAAATTTTAATTAACACTCTAAAATGCTTCAGTTAATTTAAAAAATATTAGTGGCGTACCACCATTCTTTCTTTACATTTTAAAAGGAGCAGTTTATTTCTAAAATTATGATTTTTTTATGTATCAAAATTTTTCTTCCCGTAAAAATGCACTAAACAATGCAAACGTTAAAATGATTTAGTTGTTTTTCCCCATTTTCTATGGAAAAAATATTTTTAAATAATGAAGATATTATATAAAACAAAACTCTAGTAGAAAGTATGTAACATTTTAAGAAGGTTTTGCATTTAAAATTTATCTATGAAATGACTATTCCTCTTTATCAGACTGTTAAGATTTAATAACGAAACCAAACATCCAAACAAGCAAAACTCCATCTTCATTTATAAATTACTTTTCTAAATCTTGTTCTATAAGCTTTCTGTGTGCTCTCCATTTTCATTAATTTTTTTACTAACTACAATATTTGATTCTCCCATGTTTTAGAGTCTTCCTGAGTCTTTAACCATTTATTTTAATTGAATTCTGTTGCAGGGATCTACCTTCTTGGTTGAATTTTGCATAGACACCAAATTAGTATCTAAAACACATTCCAGATAATGTTTCTCAGCTGCTCAAAACCCAGCTGTAAAGCACTATTTTCCAGCTTAAAAAACCACATAGTTCAATGTACATTTTAGGTAGATTGTTTACTTAATTTTTACTTAAC
>PJEM01019537.1:0-15676 GCA_004023845.1 Helogale parvula
ACATTTTCACAATGTTTATTCTTCTGATCCATGAACAGGGAATATTTTTCCATTTCTTGGTGTCTTCTTCAATCTCTTTCATAAGTTTTCTATAGTTTTCATCATATAGGTCTTTTACATCCTTGGTTAGGTTTACTCCTAGGTATTTGATGGTTTTTCGTGCAATCGTGAATGGGATCAGTTTCTTGATTTCTCTTTCCCCTGCTTCGTTTTTGGTGTATAGGAATGCAACTGATTTCTGCACATTGATTTTGTACCCTGCAACTTTACTGAATTCATTGATCAGTTCTAGAAGGCTTCTGGTGGAGTCGATTGGGTTTTCCATGTAGAGTATCATGTCATCTGCGAAAAGTGAAAGTTTGACTTCTTCTTTGCCTATTCTGATGCCTTTTATTTCTTTTTGTTGTCTGATTGCTGATGCTAGGACTTCCAGCACTATGTTAAACAACAGTGGTGAGAGTGGGCACCCCCGTCGTGTTCCTGATCTCAGGGGGAAAGCTCTCAGTTTTTCCCCATTGAGGATGATATTAGCTATGGGCTTTTCATAAACTGCTTTTATAATGTTTAGGTAAGCTGCTTCTATTCCAACATTCTCAAGGGTTTTTATTAAGAAAGAGTGCTGTATTTTGTCAAATGCTTTTTCTGCATCTATCGACAGGATCGTATGGTTTTTATCCTTTCTTTTATTAATGTGATGGATCACATTGATGGATTTGTGAATATTGAACTAGCCTTGTAACCCAGGAATGAATCCCACTTGATCATAATGGATAATTCTTTTTATATGCTGTTGAATTCGATTTGCTAGTATCTTGTTGAGTATTTTTGCATCTGTATTCATTAAGGATATTGTTTTGAATTTCTCTTTTTTTGCTGGGTCTCTGTCTGGTTTGGGTATCAAGGTGATGCTGGCTTCATAGAATGAGTTTGGAAGTTTTCCTTCTATTTCTATTTCTTGCAAAAGTTTGAGAAGAATGGGTATTAGCTCTGCTTTAAATGTCTGGTAGAATTCCCCTGGGAAGCCATCTGGCCCTGGGCTCTTATTCGTTGGGAGATTTTTGATAATGGATTCGATTTCTTCACTGGTTATTGGTCTATTCATGCTTTATATCTCTTCCCGTTTGAATTTTGGTAGTGCATGTGTATTTAGGAATTTGTCCATTTCTTCTGTGTTGTCCAGTTTGTTGGCATATAGTTTTTCATAGCAATCTCTGATGATTGCTTGTATTTCTAAGGGATTGGTTGTAGTAGATCCTTGTTCATTCATGATTATGTCTATCTGGGTGCTCTCTCTTTTTTTTCTGAGGAGCCTGGCTAGAGGTTTATCGATGTTGTTTATTTTTTCAAAGAACCAACTCTTGGTTTCATTAATTTGCTTGACTGTTCTTTTGGATTCTATATTGTTTATTTCTGCCCTGAATTTTATTATTTCTTTTCTTCTGCTCGGTTTGGGGTGCTCTTGCTGCTTCCTGTCTAGTTCCAGTAGGTGCTCTGTTAAATTTTGAATTTGTGCTTTTTCTACTTTGTTGAGATTGGTCTGGATTGCAATATACTTTCCTCTTATGACTGCCTTTGCTGCATCCCAGAGATTTTGGATTGTTGTATTTTCATTTTCATTGGATTCCATATACTTTTTAATTTCTTCTCTAATTGCTTGATTAACGCAATCATTCTTTAGTAGGGTGGGTTTTAACCTCCACATTTTTGGAGGTTTTCCAGACTTTTTCCTGTGGTAATTTCAAGTTTTATAGCATTGTGATCTGAAAGTGTGCATGGTATGATCTCAATTCGTTTATACTTATGTGGTCTATCTTGGAGAATGTGCCATGTGCACTCGAAAAGAAGGTGAATTTCCTATCTTTAGGATGCAGAGTTCTAAATATATCTATCAGTTCCATCTGTTCCAATGTGTCGTTCAGGTCCATTATTTCCTTAGTGATTTTCTGTCTGGTTGAGCTATCCATTGCTGTCAGTGGAGTATTAAAGTCCCCTGCAATTAGCACATTTTTGTCCATAAGATTGTTTCTTTCTGTGATTAATTGTTTTATGTATTTGGGTGCTCCCGAATTTGGCGCATACATATTTATAATTGTTAGCTTTTCCTGATGGAGAGATCCTGTAATTATTATATAATATCCTTCATCATCTCTTGTTACCGCCTTTACTTTAAAGTCCAGTTTGTCTGATATAAGTATGGCTATTCCAGCTTTTTCTTGGCTTCCAGTCGCCTGATAGATATTTCTCCGTCCCTTTACTTTCAACCTGAAGGTGTCTTCCGGTTGAAAATGAGTCTCTCGTAGACAGCAAATAGATGGTTTTGCTTTTTTATCCATTCTGCTACTCTGTGTCGTTTGGTTGGAGCATTCAGTCCATTTACATTCAATGTTATTATCGAAAAATGTGGGTTTAGAGTCATTGTGTTCTCCCTAGAATTCATGTTTATAGTGGTGTCTCTGGCACCTTGTATTCTTTGCAATCTTTCCCTCATAGAGTCCCTCTTAGGATTTCCTATAGGGCTGGTTTGGTGGTCATGAATTCTCTCGATTATTGTTTATTTGGGAAAACCTTTATCTCTCCTATTTTGAATGACAGGCTTGCTGGATAAAGGATTCTTGAGTGCATGTTTTTTCTGCTCATCACATTGAAGATTTCCTGCCATTCCTTCCTGGCCTGCCAAGTTTCATTCGATAGGTCTGTAACCACTCTGATAGGTTTCCCTTTTTATGTGAGGGCCCTTTTATCCCTAGCTGCTTTCAGAATTCTCTCTTATCTTTATATTTTTCCAGTTTCACTATGATATATCGTGCTGAAGGCCGATTCAAATTACGTCTTAAGGGGGTTCTTTGTGCCTCTTGAATTTGAATGTCTATTTCTTTTCCCAGATTTGGGAAATTCTCAGTTATAATTTGGTCAAGTATCCCTTCAGGCCCTTTCTCTCTGTCTTCCTCTTTAGGAATTCCTATGATACAGATGTTGTTCCATTTGATTGTGTCACTCAGGTCTCGAATTCTCCTTTCCTGCTCCTGGATTAATTTCTCTCTCTTTTTTTCAGCTTCCTCTTTTGCTCTAACTATATCTTCTAATTCACCTATTCTTCTCCCTGCCTTGTCAATCCTCGAGGTGGCTGCCTCCGTTTTGTTATTTACCTCATCTATAGCCTTTTTTAATTCATCACACCTATTTTCAAGGCAGCTAGTAATTGTCTCAGTTGATTCTTTGATGTTTTTCTCAACTCCAGCGATTAATTTTATGACAAGTTTTTAAAATTCTTGATCTGGTATGTTGTCTAGACCTGCCTTGAGCAGTTCTGTGGCTGTGACTTCCTCCTGGAGGTTCTTCAGGGGAGAGTTTCTTTGTTTTGTCTATTTTGCTAGTTTTCTGTCTCTTGTCACCTTTAGAATGCTCGTTGTGCACTGTGCACCTGTTAATATTTCTCTGTTAAAAGAGGCTTATTGACTGTCCAGGGCCTGTCATTTCAGAAAATATTCTCTTAATGGTGTCTCTCAGTTTCTCTTGTTGTGCCTGTGAGTATTTTATTTCCCTGCTCGGCAATATTTGGGACTCGCCATGATGCACACTTTGGCTTGTTTCTCAGTGTAGCCCTAAGAAGGAAAACAGATAGACAAACACAGAGGGAACAGAAGCACACAGACACACACACAAATCGAACAAAGAAACACATTAAAAGGGGGGAAGAAAAGAAAGAAAATGGAAAGGAAAGAGATGAAAAGAAGAGAAGAAGAGAAAAGAAAAATAAAGAATAAAAGGGGTTCGGAGACAACAAAGGACAGTGGACAGTCTAAAAGTGTATGACCAGTTGAGGGGAGTGGAAGGATGGGATACAGGAGAATATATCTGGATTGCATGAAGGTGAAAGAAAAAAAAAAGGGAGAAAGGAGAAAGGAAAATAAGGAGTAAGAATATAAAAGAATTAAGTATAAAAAGATAAAAATAGAAAAAAATAAATAAAAGGGCTTCAGAGACAACAGAGGACAGTAGACCATCTAAAAGTGTATGACCAGTTGAGGGGAGAGGTAAGGATGAGATACAGGAGAATATATCTGGATTGCAAGAAGGTGAAAAAGAAAGAGAGAAAGGAGAAAGGAAAATAAGGAGTAAAAATTTAAAAGAATTAAGTAAAAAAGAAAGTAATAATAACTAAGAAATAAGTACGAAAAAAGTGAAGAAAAAAAATTTTTTATAAGGAAAAAAAAACAGCAGCTCCCCCTCGTGGATAGGCGTGGTTTGGTGTGGTAGGTCTCGAAGGCTGTTCTCAGAGGCTCCGCCTTGGTGTCTGCAGAGATTAGAATGGCGGCATGCCAAGCTCCGCTGAACTAAGCACTGTAGGCCACTCTAATGAGTCCGATTTCCTTGGGCCGCAGTTGAGCTGAGTTGTATTTTCCAGGCCCGCCTGTGTTCAAAGTTCCAGTCCATGCACGTTTATGCTACCACAGATGAGATGTATTTGCTTTGGTGGCTGAGTTCTTAGGGGGAAGAATCAGTTTGTCTTGGCTCAGGCAGGGATTTCGGCTGCCCCTGCCTGAGGCAAAATGAGCAGCAGGAGGTGAAGTGTGGCACCTTCACAGACCCGACTGCGGAGTCCCCACCCCCAGCCAGGATTGCAATCGCAATGGGGGGGGGGGGAGTGAGTCTCTCTTGGCTTCGGACAGCTGTCGCTCAAGGCGCTGTGCGCTGCTGGAAATGAGCTGGAAGCTCCCGCAGCCTAAGCGCGCACCCAGGCCTCCACTGCCGCTAACTCCCTGCCAGGATCGCCTAGGTGTGGGCCCTATTTTTTTCCCTGTGGGCACCCGGGATTCGGGATTTGCTCGGCCAATGCAGGGGGCGAGATGCGCCGTGGAAATGAGGTGCGTGTTCCGCTCCCAAAACTGAGTTCAAAGTGAACGCCCCTGGTGCTGCTGCTGCTGGGGCCGCCACCGCTGCTGACACTGTTGCTGCCGCCATCGCGGCAGCTGATTCCCCGCCGAGGTGGTGCAGGGCTGGAAGCTGTTCTTTCCCTTACGCCACCTGGGTTCGGGATTCCCGCTACCTAGAAGTTATCTATGGAGTGAGTTTCTCTCTCCAAGGGCGGCCAAGCGTTCCTTACCTCTTCCCCAGAGAGAATACTATGAGCGTGTTCAGTCACTCTGTCCCTTCCCTTTGTCTCTCGGGCTCCGCTCGTGTTTGCCCCGTGTTGGGCTCGGGCTCCCGCCTCCCTGCCCATTTTCAGATCTCCCCAGTTCGCACTCACTCACTCAGGTATTCTTCAGGTTCTCTTCCTTCTGGAGTCCGTATTTTTTCCTTCCGCTCTTGCAGATGAGAGTAATGTCCTTCTCCTCCTCTTAAATTTTTCTAATTCTAGCTTTTTTCTGATATTTAAGTGTATTGACTAATAACTAAAAATCTGTCTTTATATATTTTATCATTTTAGGGAAGTAATTATTTCTATTTTATTGTGCTGTTCCTTTAAATCAGGAACGGTTCCTATTTGAGTTGCCTTTCAGAATCTCTGAAGTTAACCTTGTGATTACCCCCCAACCCAGCAGCCCTATTAATATGTTGATTTATTTTTTTAAGTTTATTTATTTTGAAAATGAGAAAGAGAGAGAGAGCATGTGTGAAGGAAGGGGAGAGTGGGAGAGAGAGAAAATCCCAAGTAGACTCCACAATGTCAGCACAGAGCCTGACCCCACCAGACTGACCCCAGAGCCTGAGACCAGGACCTGAGCTGAAATCAAGAGTTGGATGCTTAACCGACTGAGCCACTCAGGCACCCCTGTGTTTTGATTTATCTTAATAGATTTCCGCATATTGGACCACTCTAACATTCTTTGAATAAATAACACTAAGTCTTTCAGTGTGCTGTCTTATTAGATGTTTTAAAATTTTTATATCAGTTTTCAGAAAATTAGTATGTTATTTTTCCTTTTATGAAATATTTAGTACAATATTACTCCAGGAAAATAATTTGGAAGTTCTCCTTTTCCTTAGTTCTCAGTCTTAATAGGATTTAGATGGTCTATTCTTTAAAGTTTCTTTACTAGGAGAAGGAGATAGTTAAGTCGGACCACATTTTCTATTTGCTCTATGGAAATTAATGTTTAAACATTGTATCTCTTCTGTGGTCAGTTTTGGTAAATTATATTTTCCTAGAAAATTATTCATTTTAGCTATGTTTTAAAATTTATTAGCAAAATAATTTTTTTCAGCTGTCTTCTGTATTTGTGGTTATTTTCACTTTGCCATTTCTTAGTTCTCTGTGCTCTATTGCTATTTTCTTTTTTTATTTTTTTAATGTTTATTCATTTTTTAGAAAGAGAGAGCATGAGCAGGAGAGGGGCAGAGAGAGAGGGAGAGAGAATCTGAAGCATGCTCCAGACTTTGAGCTGTCAGCACAGAGCCCAAAGTGGGGCTTTAACACCATGAGCCTTGAGATCATGACCTGAGCTAAAGTCTGACGCTTAACTGACTTGAGCTACCCAAGCACCCTTTTGCTGTTTTCTTTATATTAAGTAACACTTTAGATGTTTTACTGATTTTTTAAAAGTTTATTTATTTATTTTGAGAGAGAGAGAAACAGCATGTGAGTGGAGAAGGAGCAGAGAGAGAATCCCAAGCAGGCTCCACACTGTCAGCACAGAGTCTGACACGGAACTCAAACCCGCAAACCATGAGATCAGGACCTAAGCAGAAATCAAGAGTCAGCTGCTTAACCAACTGAGCCAAGCAGGCGCCCCTTGTTTGTTTTTTTAAAACTTTATCTTTGATAGAGAGAGACAGAGTGTGAGTGGGAGAGGGACAGAGGGAGACACAGAATCTGAAGCAGGCTCCAGGCTCTAAGCCTGACACGGGGCCTGAACTGACAAACCATGAAACCATGATCTTAGCCAAAGTTGGATGCTCAACCAACTGAACCACCCAAGTGTCCCTGATTTGTTTTTTTAAAGAATGTTTTTGCTTTATTTATTAGTTCTTTTTTTTCTGTTTTCTGACTAGTTATGCGTTTATACTGATTAATTTATTCCTTCTGTTTTAATTCAGTTTACTTTATTCTTTTTCTAATTTCTTTGATTTTTAATTAATTTTTTCTCTCATGTTTATTGCTGTAAATATTTTTCACATTTTCTTCTAAGCACTGTGCTTATATTTTGTAAATACTAATTTAATGTGGATTTGTAAATTATTATTACCATTTCCTAAAATATAAAAATACTATATTGGAACTTATTTCCCTATTGATCTAAGTTATTTAGTATAGACTTCTAAAATTTCTAGTGGATTTATTTTTGGCTTTTTAAAATTTTATTATTTCTAGCTTCAATAGAAAATGTCAATATGATTTTAACTTTTTTACACAGACCATATTATATATAGGGTTTTTTGTTTGTTTGTTTGTTTGTTTTTTGGAGAGACAGGGAGAGACAGTGTGAGCAGGGAAGGGTCAGAGAGAGAGCGAGATACAGAATCCAAAGACAGGCTCCAGGCTCTGAGCCAGCTGTCAGCACAGAGCCCGACGTGGGGCTCGAACCCATGAACCGTGAGATCATGACCTATGCCGAAGTCAGACACTTAACCAACTGAGCCACCCAGGCGCCCCTACACAGACCATATTATAATAATTGAAAACATCCTCCTTTTTTTCTCTCATACATAACTCATTCAGCACTTAAATTTTTCCCTGGCTCTTTCTCCTGCTGGTTTACCATCTTACCTCTATATCCAACATGACCCTTGTTAGCAAATTCTTCACACTCAAGTGACTGCAAGACGCTTTGTCCCTTTTAGTGACTTCCTGACATATCACATCCTTTTCTTTGCTAAGGATTTCATAAGAACTTCAGTAAGGTATAAACATATTTTCCTGTGTGGAAAATCACTGGTACACATTTCTAGGAAATATAGGAATGGCTTTGCCTCTGAAGGAATGGAAAGGAGACTTGAGTGAGGGGATAAGGGAACAAAACTAGCTGAGCATTTATAAAATGGATGAGTAAGCTTAAAGAGAAATGAAGTGAATATAACTCTTCAGCACTTTTATTGTGTTGTGGAGACAAAAAATAACTCATAGCTATGTGAAGGAAGGAATGGGCATAGATAAAGGATTTAAGCAATAAAAGGATATATAGGAATATATAACCATCATTTTCCATTTATATGTTTAGCTAGACTAGCTTGGATTGATAAAGGGAATATTTAATCATTGTTATCATATGTGAAAGAATAGAGACAGAAATATATTCAGAATAACTATGTAACCATGGGAATTAAAAGAGTAAAATCCAGGGGCACCTGGATGGCGCAGTTGGTTAAGCGTCTGACTTCAGCTTAGGTCATGATCTCGCAATCCATGGGCTCAACCCCTGCATTGGACTCTGTGCTGACAGCTCAGAGCCTGGAGCCTGCTTCAGATTCTGTGTCTCCCTCTCTCTCTGCCCCTCCCCAGCTCACTCTCTGTCTCTCTCTCTCAAAAATAAAATAAAGACATAAAAAAAAGAGTAAAACCCATTATGTGTGATGCACGTATTATTTAATGGAGAGTAGAGATTGTTTCTGCCATTAAAGTAGTTTAGGGGTAAGAAAATCAGAGAAACAATTGGAAAAATTAATAAATATATAATTTCAACCCAGATATATATTGATATATAATACACATATATTATATGTTAGTGCAGAGCCTGATGTAGGGCTCAAACTAGTGAGCCAGGAAATCATGACCCGAGCCCAAACCAAGAGTCAGATGCTTAACCAAGTGAGCAACGTGGGTGCCCCAACAACATAGGTTGAGAGTTAGCCTTAAAGAAAATAACTTTTAACCTAAGACCTCAGGATGAGAAGTAGCCAGCTATGCAAAGAGCCCAAGCAGAATGCTGGAAGATAGAGCAGACTGAGATGATGTGTTAAAAGTAAGTGGAGGCCTTTTAACCTAAGCAGGTTTGATTTTATTCTAAGAATAAAGAGGAATTGTTGAAAAAAAGTTAAGTATGAATTCTTAACCTTTATCTCCATCAGAACTGTGTGAAAAATATTAAATATTGGATTGGCCAAGACTGTAGAATCTGATCCGGATGGTTTAGGTAGCATCTAAACCTCAATATTATAACAAGTTTCCTGTGATTCTACTCCACATCTCAGCTTGATACCCAGTGACTTAAACTGTTTACTAATCACCAGTCTCTCTTCTTTTTTAGTTTGTTTGTTTATTTTGAGAGAGAGAGAGAGAGAGAGAGAGAATCCCAAGCAGGCTGCACTCTGACAGTGCAGAGCCCCATGCAGGGCTCAATCTCACAAACCATGAGATCGTGACCTGAGCCAAAGCCAAGAGTCAAACACTTAATTGACAGAGCCCCCCAAGCCCCCCACTAGTCTTACTTTCTTAACATGAACTTTGAACTTTCATTTTTTCTGGTGTTACTGTATGCTTTTTTTTTTTCAAATTGCATAACAGCATCATCAGAATTTCATTAAGTATTTAGTTGTCTTTTTTTTCTACTGTAGAAATTTTACTTCTTTTAAAAAAGTAAACTGTGTGTTTGCTCTCTTATTTTCTTTCAGATTTAGAGACCAGGTATGACACCAAGAACTTATCCTCAGAAAATGACATTTATGAAATAAACTTACCCCAATGGATGATACTGGAAAGAATTAAAAACCATGGCCTTAAGGGCTTAATTTTAAAAAGTGACTGGGAGTCTAAAAGAAAATTTGAAGGACAGGAGGAATATTTTGGTCAAGTGAAAATTACATCTCAAAAAGTGTCATCTTACCAAAAACGCACGTCTCTAACTCCACATCAGAGAATTCATTTTGTAGAGAAACCCTATGAATGTAAAGAATGTGGGAAGGCCTTTAGAGTGCGCCAACAGCTCACTTTCCATCACAGAATTCACACTGGTGAAAAGCCCTATGAATGCAAGGAGTGCGGAATGGCCTTTAGACAGACTGCACACCTTACTAGACATCAAAGACTTCATTCTGGTGAAAAACTCTATGAATGTAAGGAATGTGGAGAATCTTTTATATGTGGCCCAGACCTTAGAGTACATCAGAAAACTCATATTGGTGAGAAGCCCTATGAATGTAAAGAATGCGGGAAGGCCTTCAGAGTGCGCGGACAGCTTACTCTGCATCAGAGGATTCATACTGGTGAGAAGCCCTATGTATGTACAGAATGTGGAAAGGCCTTTAGACAGTATGCACATCTTACTCGACATCAGAAGCTTAATATTGCTGACAAACTCTATGAATGTAAAGAATGTGGGAAGGCCTTTTTGTGTGGCTCTGGCCTTAGAGTACATCACAAACTTCATACTGGTGAGAAACCCTATGAATGTACGGAATGTGGGAAGGCCTTCAGAGTGAGACAGCAACTAACACTGCACCAGAGGATTCATACTGGTGAGAAACCCTATGAATGTAAGGAGTGTGGAAAGACCTTTAGTCGTGGTTATCATCTTATTCTTCATCACAGAATTCATACTGGTGAGAAACCTTATGAATGTAAGGAGTGTTGGAAGGCCTTTAGTCGTTACTCACAACTTATTTCGCACCAAAGTATCCATATTGGTGTTAAACCTTATGACTGCAAGGAATGTGGGAAGGCTTTTAGATTACTCTCACAACTTACACAGCATCAGAGTATTCATATTGGTGAGAAACCCTATAAATGTAAGGAATGTGGGAAGGCCTTTAGATTGCGCCAAAAACTTACTTTACATCAGAGCATTCACACTGGTGAAAAACCCTTTGAATGTAAAGAATGTAGGAAGGCCTTTAGACTTAATTCATCCCTTATTCAGCATCTGAGAATTCATTCTGGTGAGAAACCCTATGAATGTAAGGAATGTAAGAAGGCCTTTAGACAGCATTCACACCTTACCCATCATCTGAAAATTCATAATGTAAAAATATAAGATAGTTTTTCGATTCTGTGTTGTAGAACACTCTATGAATGTAGTAATTAATCCTGTTTGCTTCCTTCATACAGGTAATTGACTTGACATAAGAGGTTTTATATCATTAAAAATATGTTAATGTATTCCACCATCACTTAAATGTGATAAACTTCACATTTATTCTAAAAACTAATCCTATCAATGTGACAAATGTGGGAGACACTTATGTCTGTCCAGTCACTTTCCTACTTATATTATATTGACAAGATACTTAACTGCTCTGTGCTATAATCTTTTTCATTTGTAAAATGGCAATAGAGTACTGTGGCAGAATAAAGATTATTGCAAATTGTTTGACATTCTTCCCTCCACCCATTAAGCTCTGGAATCTACATCCATTCTTAAGGCTGGGCAGACCGTGATTACTTTGACTAATAGAAGTACTGCTGTGCCAGTTTCCAGGCTTTACTGGTAGATTTTACATCATCTCTTGGAGTGCTCCTTCAAGCTTAGGCCCTGAATTCTGTTAAAAAGTCTGGCTGCACTGCTAAAGAGACCACATACAGAAGCCCTAAGACCATAAAGAGAAGAAGAAGTACCCTTCTGAGCTCAGTCTTCCACACATATCTATCAAGACACCAGACGTTTAAGTGAAATAGTGTTGAATCCTCCAGACCACCCAGCAGCTGAGTGCCATTGAGTGACTTCAGTTGATACCATATAAAACAGATGAATCAACTGAGCCTCTGTCCAAATTCCTGAGCCACAAGATCATGAGATATAATGAAACGATTGTGTTTTAAGCCACTAAATTGTTTTATTACCATTAATATTACTCCTTTGAAAATTCATATGAAAGACTGGGCACAATAAATATAGAAAGGCCTTCCACCAACACTCACTCTTAGTGAACTTCAGATAACTTACTCTTTTAAAATAGTGGAAGTGAGAAATTGTTTTTCAATTTGTTCACAAAAAAAGCAGATATTCTACCGTCTACACTCTCTGGCCCAAGTCTAAATTTAATTTAAAATTAACAAAGAATAATGTAAAAAGAAACTTTAGAAATTAAAAATTACTTGTAACTCCTGTCTTGATTTTTAAAAATACATTGTAGCCTTTTTTTGTGGTCTGATTGTCCAATCTTTCATCAGTGGGAATCTCCTCAAATTGGTTCCTATGTCCTTTTGTCACGACAAAAGCTTTGATAGCTTCCTTTTTCCCTGACCAAATGCACTGGTCAGGTATGAAGCATATTAGAACACTTATTGATAAATAAAGGGGAAAAGTGGAGCATTAATTTTGTCTTTCTCTTATGATCTATATTTTAAGACAATCAAAAGTTGGTGAAGAAAAGTTCTTTAATATTATTAGAGAAGTCTAGTTAATAAAGATCAAAGGAATGATAGAATTTGAAAACTCTTTAATTTCTGAAATAATGGATCTTGGTGGTGATATCACTGGATGCAAAAAGATCATAAGGTGAAAAAGATCGAAGGAAACTTTTAATGGAAAATGGCAGAACCTATCTACATTAACATCTCAGTTAGAACAGCCCTGCTAAGTGCATCTCGCTTGTGCAGTGGCTGTTTACAGCATCATTTGTTAAATGTTCTTACCCCAAATGTTGACTCAGGAGTAAAAGTTTGTCTCTAAATCTAATTACCAGGTTACAGGAAACTTGGGGAATTAAAGGAACAAATTAATGACACAAAGAAGCAAACAACCAAACCCAGAATGTGCAAAATTCCACAAAATAAATGGTCTTGGTTCTTAACCAATAGATTAAGACAAAATAAAAACATGTTGCAAATCAAGAGAGACTTAAGAGATATCAATTAAATACAGTGTATGGTACATATTGGGATCCTTGTTTTAAAATGGACCCAGGATTTGTTTTAATCAATTATGGTACAACATGCAGATACAGAAATGATTGTCATAAAGGAAGAAGTTTATACTCAAAGATCTCTAAAAACAAGAGCCAATAGCAAGCCCACAGAGCCACATGGGAAGGTACCCAGTTCTGTCGGGAGGCAGAAGTGGGGAGAGGGCAGGGCATAGCAAAGACCCTTTGCTGAAGTTTTCTCCAAGGAATGGGTGACACTGGGTAAGTACACTGAGAAAGTTTGTGAATGGATAATGGTTTTTTTAAACATTTTTTTAAAGTTTATTTATTTGGAGAGAGAGAATGTGTGCAGGAAAGGCAGAGAGAGAGAATCCCAAGCAGGCTCCACACTGTCAGTGCAAGGAGTCTAATGCGAGGCTTGAACTCACGAACCCATGAGATCATGATCTGAGCCAAAATCAAGAGTCAGATGCTTCACGGACTGAGCCACCCAAATGCCCCTGGATAGTTTTAATAATTTCGGCAGACTCTGAGGCATAGGAGTGGTCCCTAGTTGTCTGGTACCTGGCCCTGGGGTGATTTGTGCAGAAGGAATATAGGCTTGGTGTGTGAGAGTTTGGCGGAACATTGGGGCTTTGGCTTGGTGGGTTTGATCAAAAGAGTTGTTTGCTGTCTCTAGGAATTTGCTATCCCTGGGAAGGGTAGTCTCTCCGGGACCAAGTCCCCAAATACCAGACCATAATTAACAAAATAAAATATGTTCAATACAATCCTGACTTGGACAAACAAAAACATTGTTTACATTGTTTTGAAAATGTAAACCTAGAGTTTAAGTTGTTTTAAGCAATTACTCATTTTTTAGCCATGATAATGGCATCGTCACCAATTATTAACGTGTATAAATCCTTATACATTAGAGATTCATACTGAAGTATTCAAGGGTGAAATTACATCATGTCTATGACTTGCTTTACAATACTTCAGAAAAGGGGTGCCTGAATGGCTTAGTCAGTTAGATGTCTCTTGAGTTTGGCTCAGGTCATAATCCCAGGGTCATGGGATAGAACTCTGAGCTGAGAGTGGAGCCTGCTTAGGATTCTGCCCCTCCACTCCTATGCATGCACTCTCATAAATAAACAAACACATATAAATATAGGAAGGGAGGAACAGACGGAATAACATTGGCAACTGCTAAGTCTTAAATCTGTATAATGGGTACATTGGTTCATTGTGCTATTCTTACTACCTTTGCATATATTTGAAAATATCCATAATAAAACTTTTCCTAAGTAGAAAATCAAATCTGAAATTTTAGACCATTTAGTGATAAATGATAATGTGATGCCTACAAATAAAAAATAATGGGAAATCACCAAAGGTCTACTTGTTAAGAAATAAATAATCTTAATGCATTTAGAAAACCTCGATTGAGGAACTAGTGTTTGTCTTGTTTACCACTCTGTCCCCACACTTAGAGTGCCTGTCATATAACAAGCAGTTGACTTTTTTTTTAAGTTTATTTTTGAGGCGGGGGAGAGAGGGCAATGAGAGAGAGAGAGAGAGAGAGAGAATATCCCAAGCAGGCTCCATGCTGTCAGCACAGAGCCCAATATGGAGCTTGAACTCCCAACCCATGAGATTATGACCTGAACGAAATCAACAGTCGGATGCTTAACCAACTGAGCCACCCAGGTGCCCCTAACAGGCAGTTGATTTTAAAAGTTGGAAAAGGGGAGGAGGCGGTTGCAGCTGGCATGGACCTTGGGAGGCCCAGCTCCTGCTCCTGACTCACCGCAGTTTGCTCTCCCCGAGGAACGAGTTGGTCAGGAAGCCGGGCCCCAGCAATGGCTTTTAAAGACACCAAGAAGTTGCCCGTGGAACCGGAGGTGGCGATTCACTTAATTAGAATTACTCTAGCCAGCCACAACGTAAAATCTTTGGAGAAGGTGTGTAAAATCTTTGATCAGAGGCGCCAAGGAAAAGAATCTCAAAGTGAAAGGACCGGTTCGGACGCCCACCAAGACTCTGAGAATCACTACTAGAAAAACTCCTTGTGGTGACCCAAGACTTGGGACCGGTTTCAGATGCAGATCCACAAGTGGCTCATTGATCTGCACAGTCCTTCTGAGACTGAGGCAGATCACTTCCATAAGTATTGAGCTGGGAGTGGAGGTTGAAGTCACCATTGCAGATGCTTAAAGCAGCCTTTTTAATAAATTGATTGTCAGTTTAGAAGAAAAAAAGTTGGAAAAAAAAGTTTGAACCAGAAGATAATTTTTAATAAAAATGGTTAAAACTAAGCTAAGTACAACAAAGTAATTCATACAATAAATTAGAAATTAATGAAATAGTTAATAAAATCCTTATCAAAGGGTGTTCTCTTTGAAAAGGCCATTAATGGGGGCGCCTAGGTGGCTCAGTCAGTTAAGCATCCGACTCGGCTCAGGTCATGATCTCAAGGTTCGTGGGTTTGATCCCCACTTTGGGCTTTGTGCTCACAGTTAGCTCAGAGCCTGGAGGCTGTCTTCAGATTCTGTGTCTCCCTCTCTCTCTGACCCTCCCTTGCTCATGCGGTCTCTCTCTCTCTCAAAAATGAATAAAACATTAAAAAAAATGTATAAAAGAAAAGGCCATTAGCACAGAATTGGAGTTATTGAATAAAAAAAAGATTCAGTTTCAACTTTATATATGAGAAGCGTAAAAGAGCTACATATATCAAGGAGAATTAAAAATTTTTTTAATGTTTTTATTTATTTTTGATACAGAGAGAGACAGAGCATTAGAGGGGGAGGGGCAGAGAGAGAAGGAGACACAGAACCAGAAGCAGGCTCCAGGCTCTGAGCTAGCTGTCAGCACAGAGCCTGACGCGGGGCTCGAACCCACGAACGTGAGATCTGACCTGAGCCGAAGTCGGAGGCTTAACCGACTGAGCCACCCA
>PJEM01019538.1:0-15674 GCA_004023845.1 Helogale parvula
GTATGGTAATGGCACAAAAACAGACACATAGACCAATGGAATAGAATAGAGAACCCAGAACTGGGCCCACAATTAACTTTTGACAAAGCAGGAAAGAGTATCCACTGGAAAAAAGACTGCCTCTTTGGCAGGTGGTGCTGGGAGAACTGGATAGCAACATGCAGAAGAATGAAACTAGACCACTTTCTTACACCATACACAAAAATAAACTCAAAATGCCTGAAAGACCTGAATGTGAGACAGGAAACCATCAAAACCCTTGAGGAGAACATAGGAAACAACCTCCTTGACCTCAACCGCAGCAATTTCCTACTCAACACATCCCCAAAGGCAAGGGAAATGAAAGCAATAATTAACGATTGGACCTCATCAAGATAAAAAGCTTCCGCAAGGCAAAGGAAACAATCAAGAAAACTAATGGGCACCAACAGAATGGGAAAAGATAGTTGCAAATGACATATCAGATAAAGGGCTAGTATCCAAAATCTACAAGAAACTCACCAAACTCCACACTCGAAAAACAAATAATCCAGTGAAGAAATGGGCAGAAGACATAAACAGACACTTCTCCAAAGAGGACATCCAGATGGCCTACAGGCACATGAAATGATGCTCAACATCACTCATCATCAGAGAAATACAGATGAAAACCACACTGAGATACCACCTCACGCCAGTCAGAGTGGCTAAAATGAACAAATCAAGAGACTATAGATGCTGGCGAGGGTGTGGAGAGATGGGCACCTGCCTACACTGTTGGTGGGAATGTAAACTGGTGCAGCCGCTCTGGAAAACAGTGTGGAGGTTCCTCAAAAAACTATCAATAGATCTCCCCTATGACCCAGCAATAGCACTGCTAGGGATTTACCTAAGGGATACAGAAGTGCTGATGCGTAGGGGCATATGTACCCCAATGCTCATAGCAGCACTGTCAACAATAGCCAAATCATGGAAAGAGCCTAAATGTCCATCACCTGATGAATGGATCAGGAAGATGTGGTATATATATTCAATGGAGTATTACATGGCAATGAGAAATAATGAAATCTGGCCATTTGTAGGAAAGTGGATGGACCTTGAGGGTGTCATGCTAAGTGAAATAAGTCAGGTGGAGAAGGACAGACATCATATATTTGCACTCAGGTCTAACAGGAGAACAGGAGAAACCTAATGGAGGACAAAGGGGAGGGGACGGGGGAAAGAGAGTTGGGGAGAGAGAGGGACGCCAAACCTGAGAGACTATTGAATACTGAAAACGAACCGAGGGTTGAAGGGGGAGGGAGAGGGGGACAAGAGGTGGTGGTGATAGAGGTGGGCACTGGGTGTTGTATGGAAACCAATTTGACAATAAACTATTTTTTTTAAAGTGCTATGTAGTGGTTGAGTTTTGTGTCCTCTATGTGCCACCTAGTTCAATATAGTGACCACCAATTCTTGTAAAGCTTTTCTTTTCTGTTTGCCTGTTTTTAAAAATTTTTGAGAGATATTTGTTAAAATACCCTATTATCACATTTCCTCCATGTAGACAAGTCTAACTTTTCTTTAAATATTTTCAAGGTAATGTAGTAGGTGCATACAAGTTTAGATTTATATATTCCTCATGAGCTGGTATTTATGAGCAAATGGCCACTCTCTAGTAATATATTTTGCTTTAAATCAGTATTGTTGCATAAAGTTTCTTTTGATTAATTTTGCCAGTTCTATCATTTACATCAAGTTTTCATTGGATCACTAGTATCAAGATATAGTTTGATTTCTTTTAAATGTTTATTTATTTATTTTGAGAAAGAGTGTGTTCAAAACTAGGGAAGGGCAGAGAGATGGAATCTCATGGAGGCTCTGAGCTGCTAGCACAGGGCCAGATATAGGTCTCAATCCCATGAACGATAAGATCATAACTTGAGACAAAATCAAGAGTTGGATGCTTAACAACTGAGCTACCCAGGCACCCCTAGCTTGATTATTTTTAATTTTAATATGTCATAATAGTTTTTGTTTTTTAATTAGAGAAATTAATCCATCTTATTGAAGATAACTCTTGGTATATTTGCATTAATATATTCCATACTAGTCGTCATTTTTGTCTATATTGCTTGTTAAGTTTTTACTTATTTTCCATTATATTTATTAAAGATATATTTTTGTTTTTATCTTATTCTATTTATCTTGCCTCTACACTGTAGAAAATTATGCACCTTATTACTGTTGCTTTAGTTGTTACCCTAGAATTTTTTTTACTTACTGTCGAAATTAATCTAAAGTTAATCAGTATCTTTACTCTCCTCACAAAGCAAATATCTGAGACTATTTTAATCTGCTTACCTTTTCCTTGGAACATATGCCTTTCTTGTTCAGAATTTTGTTCTACATGGATTTTTCCAGCTTTATTGGGCTATTAGTGACATATAATTTATGCAAGTTTAAAATGCACAGTGTGATGATAAAATGCATGTATATATTGCAAAATAATTACCACAATAAGATAATAAGTATCAGTAAGTTATCACATCTCATCCCTTCATATAATTATGATTTGTGTGTATGTGTGTATATACTAATAACATTTAAGATCTACCTTCTTTAGGGGTGCCTAGGTGGCTCAGCCAGTTGAGCATCTGGCTTTGGCTCAGCTCATGATCTCACAGTTCGTGGGTGGGTTTGAGCTCCGCGTCAGGTTCTGTGCTGACAGCTAGCTCAGAGCCTGGAGCCTGTTTTGGATTGTATCCCTCTCTCTCTGACCCTCCCCTACTCATGCTGTCTCTCTCTGTCTCTCAAAAATAAATAAAAAACAGGAAAAAAAATTAAAAATAGACCTACCTTCTTTAAAACTTCCGACTATATAATATAGTATTGATAATTATAGTCACCATGCTGTGCACTAGAACTCCAGATCTTATATATCTTATAGCTTAGAATTTGTAACCTTTCACCAATATCTTCCCATTTCTCCCATCCCACAGTTCCTGCCAACCACTGTTCTACTCTCTATTCCTATGAGTTCAAATTGTCCGCATATAATTGAGATTATACAGTATTTTTCTCTCTCTCTCTGATTTATTTCACCTAGCATAATCCCTCAAGATCCATCCATGATGTCACAAATGGCAGGATTTCCTTCTGTTTATGGTTGAGTAATATTCCATTGTATGTAAATATATATACACTACACCATCTTATTTAAAGTTTTTTTTTTTTTGAGAGAGAGAGGGAGAGAGGCAGAGACAGAGAGAGTGAGAGTGAGAGAATCCCAAGGAGGCTCTGCCCTGTCAGCTCAGAGTCTAATGTGAGGCTTGAACCCATGAATTGTGAGATCATGACCTGAGCTGAAATCAAGAGTCAGACAGTTAAACGTCTCAGCCATCCAGGCACTCCACACCACACCTTCTTTATTCATTCATATGTTGAAGTACACAGGTTATTTCTATGTCTTCACCATTGTGAATAATGCTGCAATAAATATGGAGGTGGATTTATATCTTTGAAATAGGTGTTTTCATTTCCTTTGGGTATTTACACAGAAGTGGGATTACAGACCATGTGGTAGTTCTATTTTTAATTTCCTGAGGAAACTCCATACTGTTTTTCATAGTGGCTGCAACATTTTACATTCCTACCAACAGAACACAAAGGTCCCCTTTTCTCTACCTTGCCAGTACTGGTTTCTTGTCTTGTTTGGTAATAGCCATTCTAACAGGTAGGAGGTGATGAGTCATTGTGATTTTGATTTGCATTTCCCTGATGATTAGTGATGTCAAGCATACTTTCATGAACCTGTTGACATTTGTATGTCTGATTTGGAAAAGTATTCAAGTCCTTTACCCATGTTTTAATCAGATTGGTTTTGTTTTGTTTTGTTTTAATATTGAGTTATATGAGTTCCTTATACATTATGAATATTAGCCCTTTATTAGATAAATGACTTATAAATATTTAATCTTATTATGTGGGTTACCTTTGTATTTTTCTGATCATTTCTTTTGGTGTGCACAAACGTTTTAGTTTGATGTAGTCTCATTTGTTTATTTATGCTTTAGTTGTTTGGTTTTTAAGGTCATTTCCCCAAAATCTTTGCCAAAACCAATGTCAAAGAGCTCTGTATCTATATTTTCCTTGAGTAGTCCTACAGTTTTATATTTTACATTAAATATTTAGTCCATTTGAATTAATTTTTGTAAGTGATATAAATAGAGGTCTTATTTCATTTTTCCCCTTGTGGTTATCCAGTTTTCCAATCACTATTTACTATAGAGACTATCCTTTCATTTTTTTTGTCTCCCTTGTCAAAAATTAGTTGAATGTATATAAGTAGGGTTATTTCTGGGCTCTCAATTCTATTCCATTGATCTATGTGTCAATTTTTATGCCACCACCCAACTGTTTTCACTTACATTTATTATCTATCTATCTACCTATTTACTGAGAGAGAGAGAGAGAGAGAGAGAGAAAGCATATGGACAAGCTGAGGAGGGAAAGAAAGGAAAGTGGGGGATAATCCCAAGAAAGCTCTGTATTGTCAGTGCAGGGTTTGATATGGGGCTTGATCCCACAAACCTTGAGATCATGACCTGAGCCAAAATCATGACCTGAGCTGAGATCAAGAGTTTGACTTTTAACTCACAGAGCCACACAGGTGCCCCTCACCATATTGATTTTCTAATCCTTAATTTAAAATTTTGCCATTGTTTTATATAACCAATGCTTCTTTGGATTTAACCACATTTGTATTTAAAATTTTTTTTAAATATTAATGCTATTACTTTTTGTCTAGCAGACTTCTCTGCCAGAGTCATTTGCCTTATTCCTAAAAGATATTCTTTGACAGTTGTTTTAGTGAAAGTGTCTTGGTTGTAAACTCAATTTGTCTTTGTCTAAAAGTGTTGTCATTTTCTCCCTTTCCTAAAATGTAGCTGTAAACAGTATATTACTTACTCTTAGTACTTTAGTAATAACATCTAATGAATCATTGTTTTAACTGTTAACTCTTCTTTCTCTTTCTCAGTTTTTAGAAGGTAATCTTTCCTCTTTGGTAATTCTTAAGATCTACTACTGTTGTTACTCTGCAGATTCATATAAGTCTAGATATGGTCATTTTTTATTTATCTTATTGGGAATTTGTTGAGCTTCCTCAATCTGGATGAGGGTCTCTCAAAAATTCTGGAATTCCTTGAAAACCTCATCCTCTTTTTCTCTACTAAATTTTACTTACTTTACAAAAAGCTCTTCTTACTATGTTCTTCATGCCATCTAACCAGTCTTTTCTATTTTCTATCTCCTTGTCTTTCATTCGGTTAATTTCTTCTTAACATCTAGTTTACTATTACTTTCTCCAGCAGTGTTTATTCTTCTGTTCTGTGAGCTCTCTTTGATAATACCGTTTTATCATCATGCTTTCAAATCCCACTTTTATTTCTTTTAACATGTTAAATGTATATAAATTGCATTCTGTGTTTTATAATTCTAATACTTACATTATTTAGAGGCAAGATTATTTGTTTTTCTGTAGCATATCATTCAGTTGATTATTTAATTATATATTTAGTGATTTTTTTTAGCAATCCCTGTTTCTTAGAACTGTATATGTGGGAATTCATTGAGGCCTGAATTTAAAGTATATTCCTTCAGAGGAGATTTGTATTTACTTTTAGCAGGCATGTGGGGGCAGTAGTAATCTAAACGATCTGTAACTCTGGATTGAATTTTAGGGAGCTTTATAGATACTGAAAATTCCAGACCCTAAGTCAAGGGAAGATAGGCTGTGGTTGGTAATCTCTGGAAGGCTAATTTTTGTTTTACTTTCTGCATCTTTTTATTTCTTCCTTTCCTTTTCTTTTTCCTTTCCTTTCCTTCCTCCTTCCATTTTTTTGTCCCAGTCTTCCTTATTTCCCTTCCTTTCCTTAATTGTCTCTCTTTTTTTTTTACTTTTCCTATTTTTTTCTTTCTCTCATGTCTCCTCCTTTCCTTTCCTTCCCTTCCTTCCATCCTTCCTGTCTTCCACCCTCCAACCTGCCCCTCTCTCTCTCTCTCCATCTCTCCCTCCCTCCTTTTTTTTCTTCCTTCCTTCCTTCCTTCCTTCCTTCCTTCCTTCCTTCCTTCCTTCCTTCCTTATTCTTTTCTTTCTTTCTTCTCCCTTCACTCAGAGTCCAAACTAAGAAAAGCATGAATTCCCCACCAACTCTTTTTTTCAGGACTCAGTTTTTTCTAGTTCATTCACCCTTAGGGTATCCCAACTCAAACTGGTATGGACTGTAAGCCAAGCTCCCACTCTGTTTATATTTCAAGCAGTTTTTCATCCTTCTATTTGCAAACAAAACAAAACAATAACAACAAAAACCCCTCAGCCTCTTTGGGCACCAAAGACCGACAGATATCACTAGAACAAAAGTTAAATGTAGAACTACTTAACTCTATGCATTAAAATTTTATTGTTGTTCCAAAATTTGAGGAATTCTTGTACTTTACAGCCAGAATTTAGTTCTGCATTAAAGGACTTTCTGCATGTGTGTGTGTGTGTGTGTGTGTGTGTGTGTGTGTGTACCTCTGCTTCACTACAGTGTTTTTCTTTGAATATTTAGTCCACCATACTGTTAAAAACAGAAGTTGATGGTATCACTTCATGTCTTTATTCAGTGATGAACTTAGACCATAGCATATAATAGATATTTTGTTGGGAGCCCTGAACTCACTGGTTGAGTGAAATTCCATGTGAGGGTATAGCAAGTTTGCATGGTCTCTTGCCACCAGGCAGCGACTAATATCTACCCTCTTGTAACTTTCATTTCTGCTTGGGCACCAAACCTCAGAGTGCTTTGCTGATCAGTGTCAGGAGCGGCCTGTTCCCCTGCCCTGTCCCTGAGTCATGATTGCACCTGGTCAGGAAAAAGATGAGTAAACTAGATACACCCTAAGTGTGACTAAGGCAAGCCACATACAATTTTCCTCCTAGCTGTGCAATTAACTGATAACTCACTACTTTCTAGGCCTGGACATAGTTGCAAAAGTCACTACTGCGATGGTGAGAGCAGGCATTATGTCTCCTGGGGATCCTGTTTTTCTAAAAACTTTCTCTGAGAGCTATAAACAGCCTAATGACCCTTACTCGTAAAAAACTGACCTTTACTAAGCAATGCTGTTTGCCTCATGGTTAAAGGTCGCTTTCTTAGGACTAACCCTGACAATTTGTATATCTTGGTCTTAAAAAAATACCTGCCCTCCCCATATGATAGCATGAGTGCCTGTAGCTACCACTAGAATTGTAACCTCTGTTCTGGAAAATTGTAAAAATTATCTATGAGAAATTATTTACTAAATACACACTGCTCTTTCAGCTCCTTGTATCTTTTAGTATAAATAAAGCTAGAGAATCAGAGCAGAGATGCCTGCCTGGTGATCAGAAAGAAACTTGAGGCTCTCTCACTCTCTCTCCTGTGCTGACACCGTCCATCCTACAGGGACCCCTGGATCTGCTGGAGGTGGACTCTGGCAGATATTCACCAAATATGTTTTAAGTGAAGGTAAACGTTGGAGACTCAGGGCATTCACTCCAAGATCCAAGTCTCCTGATGCTTTGAAACAAATAATCTGAAACTAGTTTGAGTTATACATTCTTTGAGTTGTGAGTATTTTTAAATGCTACAGAAAGCTCCATTATTATCCCTCTTTAGCCTTCATCTGACTAACTTGTGCTGGCTCTTGGGTGATACATTTTTTTCATCACCCCTTCCAGGTGTACTTTTATGAATCAAACCCACCACTATCGTCAACATTATTTGGTCCAGATATCCTACCTCTGTGTTTTCATCACACCTGATACTTATCTTGGCACACTTTTTATTCACATTGTATCTAATTTATTGTCTAAATATTAAATTGTAAGCAACCTGAACTCAGTTGCTGTGTCTTACTCACTTTGTGACCCTTGCACTTAGCATAGTATGTAGTTTGTAACAAGTATCAATTAATGGTTTTCCATGAATAAATGACTAATATAGCTCTTAAAATATACATTCATGGCTCCAAATATGTTTTATTTTCAACAGTCAGACCTTTATCTTTTGTATCAACTCTCTTAAAAGTTATCTAATCTTTGCTTTCTGGAATCAGTAATTTAAAGTGCATACTCTTCTTAAACCAATTTCTGTCAGAGTTGAATTGCTTCCTTTAGCCCAAGAAGAACACTTGAGTACAAAAATACTTTAAGATTCAAAACAGTTTTATTGTTTTTGGAATTTGAAATATTGTTAGCAAGTGAAAGCCAGGATAACCATTACCATAAACAGTCTTACTCTAATTAGCTGTTAATTATGTTTGCTATTTTATACGGTATGAAAGAATTACAGCTATTTCATGATCATTATTTCATTTTCATTCAAAGCTTGAATCATTAAAATGCAAGAATCATTAAAATGTCTTCTTAATTTTTTTGCCAATGTGTAGGCACTGTGACTCATGTTCAAAGTTGACTGCTTTGTTCATGAAATTTAGATTCCACTGGGATTGTTTACCTATCTGAAATTTCCAGTTCAGTGAAGTACCACTCGGCTGAAATTTGTCACTGTCCTCATTTTTCCCTGAGTTATCTAAGTATACTTTCAAAGATATTTATTTAGTACACACTATTCACAAGACACTGTTCTAGCCACTTTGACATATACCAAGGTGAAACAAGTTGATATCACGATGAATTAGACAAGACTCCTGCCTTTAAAGACCTCATCATGTAGAAAAGTAAGGAATCAATTATTATATGGGTGTGCCTCTGTATCTGCATATATAAATTATCAGAATGGCTAGCAGTTATCAAGCTAGCTCTGACTATGTACCTAATAGTTTTACATTTTCCCAAGTTATTCATTTCCTTAGATCCAAGGCTATTAATCAATACAATAAGGCATACCATTATTGTACCCCTAAGACAGATATATACTCCCTAAAAATTATAACTTGCTCATGATTATACAATTCATTCCAAATATCAGAGATGTTAATGCATGAAAAAAATACAGTACTTAAAATTGATGAGATATATTAACTCATTTAAGTATCTCAACAACCCTTCAAGTTAGGTAATGATATTGTTCCCATTTTTATGTTAGGAAATTGATAGAGTTCAGAGATGTTAGGTAACTTGCCCAATCACACAGCTAGTAACTAGATGCCTTTGAATTAAACCCACATCAGGCTGATTCAAAATGCCATGCTTTTTACCTCTATACCAGAGGAGTCTTCAATTTTCCATGTAATAAGGTGTTCGGTAGTTTTCAGACCTGTGCTCCTGATAGCTCATTTAAAATTGGAGAAGAATATAGGGACTTCTATTAATTCTTTTTTCCCCAAGTTTTTATTTAAATTCCAGTTAGTTAACGTATAGTGTAATATTAGTTTCAGGTTTAGAATTTAGTGATATTCACTTATATAAAACACCCAATGCTCATCACAATAACTACCCTTCATAATAGCCATCACCTATTCAAACGACCCCCACTGCACTCCTCCCGTCCAGTAATCATCCATTTGTTCTCTGTAGTTAAGAGTCTGTTTCTTAGTTTGCCTTTCTTTTTCCCCCATGTTCATTTGTTTTGTTGCTTAAATTCCACATATGGTGAAATCATATAGTATTTGTCTTTCTCTGACTTAGTTCACTTAGCATTAATAGTCTCTCGCTCCATCAGCATTGTTGCAAATGGCAAGATTTAATTCACTTTTATGGTTGAGTAATATCATATTGTATACACCATTTCTTTATCCATTCGTCAGTCGATGGACATTTGGGCTTTTTCCAAAATTTGGCTATTGTTGATCATATTGCTATAAACATTAGAGTGTATATTTCCCTTCAAATTAGTATTTTGGTATTTTTTGGGTAAATACCTAGTAGTGTAATTGCTGGGCTATAGGGTAGTTCCATTTTTAAAGTTAAAAAAAATTTTTAATGTTTATTTATTTTTTAGAGGGAGAGAGAGAGAGAGAGAGAGAGAGAGAGAGAGAGAGAGAGAATGGGGAAGGGACAGAGAGAAAGTAAGACATAGAATCTGAAGCAGGCTCCAGGCTCTGAGCTGTCAGCACAGAGCCCAACATGGGATTCGAACTTAGGAACCACAAGATCATGACCTGAGCCAGTCAGACGTTTAACCATATGAGCTAGCCAGGCACCCCCAATTTTTAGCTTTTTGAGGAACCTCCATACTGTTTTCCAGTGGCTGCAACTGTTTGCATTTTCCCATCAACAATGTAAAAGGGTTCCCTTTTCTTCATATCCTCACCAACACCTGTTGTTTCCTATGTTGTTAATTTAGCCATTCTCAAAGGTGTGAGGTGATATCTCATTGTTAGTTTTGGTTTGTACTTTCCTGATGATGTATGATGTTTAGCATCTTGTCATGTGTCTGTTAGACATCTGAATGTCTTCTCTGGAAAAATATCTATATCTTCTACCCATTTTTAACTGGATAATTTGGGTTTTTGATATTGAGGTGTTTTTTTAAATTCTTTATATATTTTGGATACTAATCCTTTGTCATTTGGAAATATCTTCTTCTGTTAAGAAGATTTCCTTTTAATTTTGTTGATTGATTCATTTGCTGTGCAGAAAAGCTTTTCTTTTGATGAAGTCCCAATAGTTTATGTTTTCCTTTGTTTCCCTTTCCTCAGGAAATATATCTAGTAAGAAGTTGCTATGGCCAGTGTCAAAGAGGTTATTGCCTGTGTTTTCCTCTAGGATTTTAATGGTTTTCTGTCTCACACTTAGGTCTTTGATCCATTTTGAATCTACTTTTATGTATGATATAAGAAAGTGGTCCAGTTTCATTCTTTTGCCTGTTTCCGTCCAGTTTTCCCAACATCATGTGTTAAAGATACTGTCTTTTCTCCATTATAGGAAATCCAAAAGACTCCCCTCCTCCCCCCAAAAAATTGCTAGAACTGATACATGAATTCAGTAAAGTCTCAGGATACAAATTCAATATACAGAAATCTGTAGCATTTCTATACACCAATAACGAAGCAACAGGAGGAGAAATTAAGGAATTGCTCCCATTAACAACTGCACAAAAAACCATAAGACCCTTAAGAATAAACCTAACCAAAGAAATAAGTGATCTCTACTTTGAAAACTATAAAACACTGAAAAAAGAAATTAAAGATAAAACAAAGAAATTGAAAAACATTCTATGCTCATGGGAGTGGAGGAACAAATATCGTTAAAGTGTGAATATTATCCAAAGCAATCTACACATTTAAAACAATCCCTATCAAAATACCACCAGCATTTTTCACAGAGTTAGAGAAAAACAATTTTAAAATTTGTGTGGAACCACAAAAGACCCCAAATAGCCAAACAGAACTTAAAAAAAGAAAAGCAAATCTGGAGGCATCACAATTCCAGACTTCAAGCTATATTACAAAGCTGTAGTGATAAAGACAGTATGGTGCTGGCACAAAAACAGACATAGATCAACAGAGCAGAAAGAAAGCTCAGAAATTAACCCACAAGTACATGGCCCATTAATCTTTAACAAAACAGAGACCTCTAATTTATTCTTGAGAAAAACTGAGAATTTAGTTGTGATGATGTAACTTGATTTTTTTAAATGTGTTTGAAAATCATTTGTCTGAATTTTGTATAAAATGGTTATAGTAATCTGAAGAGTTGTTAGTACATCTTACCAATATCAATCATGAGGCATTTGAATTTCTAAAATCTATATATCTACAACTAACCACATTGCATTTGGGTCTAATGATCCTAACAGAATGATAGAGACTGGGAAAAATTTAAATTAACGTCTACCGTGAGTGTAGACATCTGTTTTTCTATTTTTTAAAAGGAAAATTAGTAATTAGTGAAAATGATCCATCGAAGTACTTTTTCTTTTAGGTTTTGTATAAAGGGGTAGTGGCACTTCTGTATAGCATTTTGAAATTCTAGCACTACTACATGGAGTATTGGAAATAATCTTGTTAAGGAGCCAAAAATGACCAACCAAAAGCACAAAACTGATTATTTTATCTTAAGTAAAAACCAGTACAACCTATTTTTAAAAAGCTAATGAGTTAAGAAATAACAACCATGTATACATTGTTTTTGCCTATAATTAATTCCATGAAAGAATAAGTGGTAGTTAAATGTGCTGTGGACCAATTGCATGGTTATGGATACCAGATGCTTTATCTGTGGAAATTCAGCAAAATAGAATTAGAAATGCCAAATAGAAAAGATCTAATTAAGATAATTCTTCCAGAAAAGAATAAAATATTCTGCCCCAATGGTTCATATCTTGAGTAGTCAAAATGAGATTGACATTGCCAAAAAAATCTAACATTGTTTCCCAAAATGTGGTGCTGGAAACATCCACATAAAAATAATCGGATCACTAGAGTGCTTATTTAAAAATGCAGATTTTGATCCCCATCCCAGACCCATCACGTTAGTATTCCTTTGGGAAAAGCCCAAGAATCCACATTTTAAACAAGCACCTCCACTTACCAGTGAGTAAAACCATGCTGGATGTGAGAACCAATGCTTTAACACTTGACTCTTCCCCATGCAGTACTTTGGACTGATGGCAGAAATGAACCAATCACTAGTGATTTTTTTAAACTAAATATCAGAAGTTAAATATTTGGGGGCACCTGGGTGGCTCAGTCAGTTAAGTGGCTGACTTCAGCTCAGGTGGTGACCTCACAGTTCATGAGTTCAATCCCCACATTAGGCTCTGTTCTGATAGCTCAGAGCCTGGAGCCTGCTTCGGGTTCTGTGTCTCCCTCTCTCTCTGCTCCTATCCCCTCACACTCACTCTCTCTCCGTCTCTCAAAAAATGAATAAACACTAAAAGAATTTTTTAAATTAAAAAAAATGTTTTATTTTCTGGAAATTTATGAAATACACAATGAGGGACACAAAAGAAAAATGAGCCCATGTATTCAATTATATTGCAGTACTTGCATACTAAATAAACAACTGTCAAACATGATTAAATGGAAGTAATACATGGTTGCAGAGAAAGAGAATTGAGGTTACCCTGGTAGTTGTGGGAATAGAAAGGAAGGGACAACTCCAGAAAATATTTGAAAGAAAAAAAATCAGTAGGACAAGTGGCAAATTGAATATTAATAGGAAACAGAAGGAGAAGAAATAGAATCCCCTGTGTTTTAAATTTGGATAGCAATGAAGAGTAAGGCACTAACATGGAGATGGATAAATGAAGCATTCTGAAAAGAATTCAAAATAGGAGTGTGGAAGAAGGTGAGACTTTGGCAGCTGACCCTTTGATTACCCCATTTATAAAGATGGTGATCTGAATTTTGTTACTGAGTTTATATATGAATGCATTTAACCAAATTGAAATCTAATTAATCATTATTTTGTTTTACAGCAATTGTTCAACTGTCAAGCTCTAAGAAAACTAAGTATTCCTGATAATGATCTTTCAAATCTGCCAACCACTATTGCTAGTTTAGTTAATCTTAAGGAACTCGACATCAGTAAAAATGGTAAGATTCTCGTCTTATCTCTAAGTAATTTGAATTAATTGAAGACATGCTTTGTTTTCTTTTAGCAAATGATATAACACTTTTTATTTGATTTTGTTGTAACCCTAAGTTAATGTTGTTGAAACATTAAATCTTAAAGTATAAATCAAAGACAGAAAACCTCTCTCCCTTACACTTATTAATATCTCTGACTCACTCAGGCCTTATTTCTCCCTGTATTCAGATATGTGATTTAATCTTCTGCAGAACATTTGCTATCTTTACACCATTTATTTTCCTCATAATCAGATTAAATATTTTCCTACATGTTCAGTGAGACATACCTATCCACTCTACTCGGAATTGAACTCCCAATTTCCCTTACTTTGCTCCATTTTTCCACATAACACTGACCATCTTCTCAGTATTATGGAATTCACTTATTTATTATGGTTATTGCTATCTTTGCCTGCCTCAGAATGTAAATTCTGTTGTTAGACAGGAGGGATTTTTCTGTTTTGGTCTCTGGTATATTTATATCAGAAGTCTTGAGCAATGGCTGAGAAATAATAAGTGCTTAGTAGTATTTGTTATATTTCTGTTCAAACTCATGTGTGGTGATGTTGTTAATGCTGTTGCTAATATTGATATTCATGTTAATGACATTTTTCTTTAAATGTTTGTGGGATTTCTGTGCTCTTATTTATTCATAAATCTTCATTTCCTTCCACATTAACTTGGCTCCTTATTTCACTCGAATAAAACAAAGATTAGTCAAGAAGGATTATATCTAGGCACTATGAGGGTATAAAACATGGACCCTCAATCATTAAACAAGTTGGTTAAACTTAAGTTTGTGTGTGTGCATATTCGTGTTGCTTTGTTTTTGTTTTGTTTTGTTTTTTCAAGCAATATGCTTGGTGCCAGAGTAACAGGCATAAACAAAACAAGTTCCTTACATTTTAGTGGATTCATTAGACATTAGACAAGTAATTATGAAAGATTTAAAAAAACAATTACTGTGAAGATACATTAGATGTGAAGGGCATGTATAGTAGTAGAATAAATCCAGTTGGTGGGGTTAGGGAAAATTACCCTAAAAAATGATACCTAAGCCCAGACAGGACAAATAGAAGCTGTTATTCAGTAGCTATAAAGTTTCATTTATGATAAATGAGTAAGTTATAGAGATCCACTTTACAACATGGTGCCTATAGTTAACAATACAACGTTGTGCAATTCAAAAATTTTTAAGAGGGTAAATCTCATATTAAATGTTCTTATCACACAAAAAATATGAGGACACAAGGAAACTCTGAGAGGTTTTGGATAAATCTATTACCTTGTTTGTGTTGATGGTATCATTGGTATTTGCATATGTCCAAAGTCATCAAGTTGTATATATTAAATATGTGCAGTTCTCTGTGTATAAATTACACTTCAATAAAGTGATTTTTTAAGAGAGGAAAAGAAAAAATAAAGGATAAACTAAAAAGCATACTAAAAGAAGAAGAAGAAGAAGCAGCAGCAGCAGCAGCTAGATGAGACTGGTTTGACATTCTAGGTACACAGGACCTTAATGTCTCGTTAAAGACCACCAGAAAAATCTCTTGATCACATGTAAACATAGCATACCTAAGAAACTCTGGAAAATCCTGCTGTTATTATCCACTAGATACACACTCTATTTCCCTTCCCTGTTTTATTTTCTTTATGGTATTTATGAGAAACTGACTTACTATATACTTAAATTGTTTATGTATTGTCTAGAGTCCCATTGCTAGAATAAAATTCAGTAGTGTTCTAATTTTGTCCTTCTAGTCAATGGCACACCTTTATTGCCTAAAACAGTGTGTGGCATACTATAGAAGCTCAATAAACATTACTGAGTGAATTCATGAATGAATGCTCCTTTTGGAACATGGAGCACTTGTTGATAGTACCAGTGTGAACTGCTAGTGGTTTCTTCAATTCAAGTCTATGAGTCATGGAGAAATTTGCAGTGTCGTGAGTCGACCCGCAACTCACAACGAACGGTTCCTGTGGGGGAGGGGTGAGTGGAAAGGAGAGACAAGGGGACAAGTCTGCCGTTGCTGATCAAGTCCGTTTATTCCACGTGTTACAGAAACATATATAGTGAACAGAAGAAAGGGGGCAGTGCTCTCAGCAGATCGCTAAGTATGATTGGTCGTAGCTAGTTACAAAGA
>PJEM01019539.1:0-15665 GCA_004023845.1 Helogale parvula
TATATACCATGGGTGATTACATAGTTCAAAGTCCTAGAAGACATGCTCCGGATAAGGTCATTTTTATCAGGACAGTAGTAAATAAAAGGAAACAATCAAGTCATTACAGGGGAGGGACTCCCCAATAATAGTCTGGCTACAAGCAGAAGATGAGCCTGAAGAATTCTATGAGGAGAGATTTACATTCCTTAAGGCCCTTCATCAGTGATGCATGGGCAGGACGCTTATCTCTTAATATGCAAATTTTACGGCAGAGGTTTGGGCTATTTCCCTACAGCAAACAAAGAACCAGAAAGCAAAGCAAAGCAAGGGGAGGGCTGGTGCCACTGACTGAACCAAATTGATTCAAAGCCTAAAAGTATATGCTTCTTTGCAAAGTAATGAGAAAACCATAGGATGAACAGAAGCCACATGTGCGGCCAAGAGGCAAAATATTGCTTGGGGGCTATTATTGCCTACTGGGCCCCAACACTTAATGCTTATGTAAGTGTATTATTTTAACTTGCAGCCTGATTCTACTGCAACTGAAAGGGCAATTGCTAGACCAGCAGTGCTTGCTCTTCTGAAGAAAAAGATAGGTGTGCTAAAAGGTATGAATTCAGTGACTTCTAAGCCTTGTACTTAAAGACACTTGGGTATGTGATTCTGAATAAATGGCTATTCATGATTTTATAGGGTTTTCTTTTCGTTTTGAGGACCTTTTATAAGTATCTCCTTCCAATATTTTTAAATGTGCTGAGGTGCCTGATAATATGGAAGTTATTTGATGTCTAATGAAAACCCTGCATTTTTCCTAAATTCTAATATGTAAATATGTATATATAACATATATTCATGGGTTTGTTTGCAAAATATTGATGTACTTCATGATATTACTTTTGATGTGGCCACATCATCACTTTATTTTCGTTATTATAAAATGCATTGAAAGAATTAAATCTTGTCATAGGTTAGAAGATATTTATTTTTATGTCTGAAAGCACAGTTTATAATGTGCCACAATCATATCAACAGAATTTGGCTAAAAACATGAAAGTGTCCGTTTTATTTTTTTATTTGTATTCAGTGAAGTTTTTACTATTTCCCATAACTGCAAGGCCTGAAAGGATGGTTAATTTTAGAGATTTAATTTGAATACCTCTGAGCATTTCATCTTAGTTTCATTTTTTAAAGGCACTAGAGTTCTTTTGTGGGATCAGATCTGTCCTACATATTTAATATAATTGCAGCTGTCCTCTTAAATATTTTCAAATTACTTAAGAAATACCGAACTGAAACAGTGATGTTTTATTATTTGTCTTCATGCTGCAACCAGTCATGTGCGATTTCTTTTGCAGCTGCTGTCAAAGCTTTTAAAGATGGAGACAAAATGCTGTTGCAGTTAACTCATCAGAGAATGCTTCAGCAGGAAATCCTTTTGAGGATACTTGGTGTTCAAATGATGATGCCAGGAAGTTACAGCATGAAGGAACTATTGTCAGTGAGCAAAAATCGAAAGAAGCCAAAATATTGGCAAAGAAACCAATGAATTCAAAACAAAAGTATCCAAGATGGAACGTGGACCCGGTCCTGTAGACATTCCCGCTTCTCCATCCCAGCCTTCTGTACTTCCGTCTGAGCCCTGGAAGACACCTGCCGACCCCAAAATGAAAACAGTAAATAAAACCAAAAAAAGAGAGGGTCCAGGAGGTCCCTTGGTGGTGACTGATGGAGAGGAATTACAGGAGGAAGAAAAGGAGTATTTTGATGATAGCACAGAAGAAAGGTTTTATAACCAGTCTTCAGTGTCTGAGGACAGCTACAGTGGTGATGACTTCTTCATTGGGAAAGTCAGACGGACATGAAAGAAGGAAAGTAGTTGCCCTTCTTCAGATAAGGAACACCCCCCCCCCCAAGAAAGCATTATCTGAAGAAGATCTACTTGAACCCTCTCAGAGTATAAGAAATGACAAAAACACGCCAAGTACAGAACCAAGGAAGTTTGAGTCCATGTTTTTCCATTCTTTATCTGGATCTCAAAGCTTTATAAGGTAAGAGTATTTTTTTCTATCCTAAATTAATTATTAGTTCTTAATTTTTTTTAATATGAAATATCGGCACATCCCAACGATGACAGAAAACTCTCTCCCGTACGTACGTGTAGGTTATACAGCACATCCTGTGTTTAGACTTGGCCCTCGTGAATGTTCTATTTGGATAATATATACAAGTACACATATGCTAAGGGCCTCTGGGCAGCTCAGTTGGTTCAGCATCCAACTCCGTTTCCGCTTAGGTCAGGATCTCATGGTTCCTGGGTTCAAGCCCATGTCGGGCTCCATGCTGACTGTGGAACCTGCTTGAGATTCTCTGTGCCTCTCTCTGCCCTGCTTGTCCTCTCTCTCTCTCTCAGAATAAATAAACTTAAAAAGAAATACCTATACGGTAGTGCCACATTTATCCTGTAGCCAGATCATTTGTCTAGCTAGTTTAAGTTTATCCCTTGGATGACCAAAGTGTTCAAACTTTGAATTCGCTATTGATGAAAACCTTTTGAAACATGTCTCACATATCTTACTCTTTAAACAGAACTTTCTGAAGAGAACAGTGGTCTTTGTTTTTGAAAACCCAGGGCCATTATTTTAAGCATCAGTCTTTTTCTTAGGAAATGTTTGCTCTCACTGAGCTTCTCCAGACTCCTGTGTATTTGGTAGTGTCCCTGCCTCTGTCCCTGCTGTTCACCACTGCTTTTCACAGCTCCTCTGTGATAAGTCAGTGAGTTTAATTTCATTTGTAATTCTAACCTGGTAGGGGATCGCTCCACACACTTCCTTAGCTTATTTCTTCAGTAACAGCTCTTATCTTTGGAAAACTGTTTTTGTAAAATCAGGGGTAATTTTTAATAGAACAGAAACTTGTGATGTTAACGTTTTCCGGAGAAGTAAGAAGTAAGGGATTTTTAGCTACAATTTCTAAAGGATGTAAGTGTGTGTTGTGTTTTTGGAATGTTTCTGGTTCCCAAGGATCTATTAATAAAATAGAGAAAATGAGTCAAGTGAATAGAAAGCATTTAAACAAAACAAAGCAATGATAGTAACTGCAGGAGTGAGAAGTACTTTGGATTGGATATACTTCACATCCTAAAAGGCCCTAGTTACATAAACTCTGAGAATATAGACATATCCTGAGTTTAGTCATAGAAAATGACCTGTTGTCAGGATGTGTACCCTTTGTAGGTCAGGAGCTGAATCTGATTTCCATCGATCTGTCTGCCAGAATCCTGGGTTCCATCTCAATTCAGTTATACAGCCACAGATTGTGAAACAAAACAAACGAACAAAGAATTGCTGACAGCCATGGTCCTTCCATCTGTTAATCTAGCATTCTGTGAGTAGCTCTGGGTCCTTAGCTCTTGATACTCCCTGTGGGCCCCACAGAGGTGTCGAGAGGGCCCAAACTGATTATCGCTAGAAAATTCGACAAAATTGATGAAATGTGAAGGAACTGACTGATAATTTCCCAAATCTTAACCTGAATTCTAATTGATAGTAGTTTTTGGATAAAGCAGAGCGAGTAATTTGTAAGGCTTTTTTTTGCATATGGCAGAGGAGAGCTGGCTTGTTGGGGTATGTTTGAGAACTAAGGATGCTCAGGTACAAGAGATGAGAGATGACACAAGGCACATTTCATTGGAAAAGAAATCACTTTATATGTTTGTTTCTGGAAGTAATTGGAAGCCAGGGCCCCTGGAATGAATTAAAGGAAAAGAGAGTTACATATAATGTGCAGAATTTTACAGAAGTAAGAACGTTAACTGGGGATGTTCATAGAAGAGGCAGAGCCAGTTCAAACAATAAACAAATTATGCTGGGAAAAAAGATGGAATTTACTCTTGGTTTCTATGTGCCAAGTTGGCGTATTTCCTCTTGGGCCACTAAATTTATTATTGTGCTGAAAGTAGAAATCATTAGATTATCGTCTTGTTTTGATTTCTCCTTTGGGAGCAAACCTTGACCACAAAGTGGATTTGTAGTATTTGGGAAAGAGATTTTTATCATTCGGTTTATGTGATTTACATTCTATCCGCACCCCAAGATCTGTCTTCATCTTACAAGGAAATAGTAAGACAGGCTGTGTGTTTAGGTAAACCTTTAAAACCTACGTGAGCCGCCTTAGAAGGAAAACTGCCTGTGGGATTTGAACACATTCCTACCACAGAAGCTGAGGAAGATGTTTCCATTTCCTTCATACAGTATCAGTCTGTTCTGTCTTCCTGATTTCTTTTCCTTCTTTTCCTCTGCTTGTCACCTTTTCTGCATAGTGTACATTTTTTTAAAAAGTTTGTTTATTATTGAGAGAGAGAGAGTGAGAGTGAGAATCACACACAGCATGAGCAGGAAAAGGGCAGAGGGAGAGAGAGAGAAAGAGAGACAAAGAATCCGAAGCAGGCTCCAGGCTCTGAGCTGTCAGCACAGAGCCCAGTGCGGGCTCCATCTCATGGTCTGTGAGACCATGACCTGAGCCAAAGTCAGACGCTTAACCAACCGAGTCACCCAGGCGCCCCCTGTATAGTTAAACTTCAAATCTGCTAAAAAGAAAAAAAAAAAAGGAAAGACTAATAATTTCGTGCTGCCAAATTTTATTTTCCAAGTTCACGAGGATTACATTTACCTATAATAATGCTTCATTCCAAATGGACAAATTACATCTGCCTTTCCATATAGGCAGCAACTCCCAGTTTTACTGAAAGTGGGAAGATAGGTTCCTAGCATTGAATTCAGCGTCATTCAGATTCAGATGACTACACAAGGTTCGTCCAGTGGTGCTGCCCACAGTGTCAGGCATTCAAGTTAGTGTGACAAACATGCATATGTTAAACCATCCACATGGATTCCATGTTCGTTTTCTAATCTACGAAGTACATAGAATAAAATAGAGTAGACACACACACACACACACACATATATGTTTTGAAATTGTGGATTGACAGTAGGGGGGGATATTCAGAAAAGAAAAGATTAGGGGTGCCTGAGTGGCTCAGTTGGTTAAGCATCTGACTTCGGCCCAGGTCATGGTCTCATGGTTCATGGGTTTGAGCCCCACATTGTGCTCTCTGCTGTCAGCATAGAGGATCCTGTTTAGGAACCTCTGTCCCCTTCTCTCTCTCTGCCCCTGCCCAGCTGTGCACGCACTCTCTCTCTCTCAAAAATATAAACATTCAAAGAAAAAGAAAAGAATAGTGTTGATGGCATCAAGGAAAACTTGACTTGAGCATCTTGAGCATCTGGACTTGAGCCTAACTTAAAAAAGTTGGAAGAACTTTGTTAAAAAGAGAAAGATCAGCAGATCCTAGCACATCAGGTACCATAGACCAGCCTGAATTGAATGAACCTGCTGGGCTCACTATTCCATCTCTCCTACCAGTGGCCCTTTATTTTCCCTTTCCAGAGCATCTGGCAGCTGAATTCCCAGATTTCACCTCTGCTTGTCACACCGACTTCAGGTCTGGTCCAGTGAGGATTAAAGTCTCCCTGAGGTCCTGACTGAGCAGGCTTTCTCCCACTTTATTTGACACCGCAGTACATCACGGCGATGCTGGCTCCTGCCCCACTCACCGTGTGTTGTAAATCCTCTGCACGCCACAAGGTCAGCTGAGTATTAGGTGCAGAGTCCTGTCAGAGGTGCAGACAACTCCATCTTTTTGGGGGAAAGGGAGTGCTGGGTCCTGAAAATCGGTTGCAGTCCTGGCCCACGAGTCAGAAAAATGCTTTCACCTTGAGGGATGTGATGCTTAACATGGGCTGTTTCTGTGGTCCTTAAATCTCTTTGCAGACATGCATCTTGTGTTGTCACTTCTTCAAGGCTTTGGAAGTGCCGGGAGGGAGAAGAAGCTGTAATGGAAATGGGCAGGTGAGGCAGGAGGAAAGTCAGTCCAGAAAATCTCTCCAAGTTACATGTACTTGTTAAGTAGCCTGTAGTTACATTATTCTTGGTCTTTCTTTAGCACCAGATGGGAGCTGTGTTTGAGGAACACCCATTGCTTGGGGCTCCTGGGTGGTTCAGTCACTTAATTAGCATCTGACTATGGATTTCAGCTCAGGTCATGATCTCAAGGTTTGTGAGTTTGAGTCTCACATCTGGCTCTGTGCTGACACCTGGAGCCTGCTTGGGATTCTGTCTCTCTGTCTCTCCCTCTCTCTGCCCTCCCCCTGCTTCTGCTCTCTCTCTCTCTTTCTCTCCCCCAAAATGAAAAAATGAATAAACTTTAAAAAAATACCCATCATTATATGATGGCTTTAAGATCAGTTTCTCACTCTCTTTGTCTTGATTAGTTTTCCTTTGCCAATTAAGGATTTCATTGCTTCCATATAACAAATTCTGTTATGATCCAGAAAATCACAATGATAAAGTGTGTTCTGGGTACAAATGTTGTGGTTCAAGGTCTCTCTAAGTATCTTTATTCTCTGAAACTTATCAAAATAAATTTTAAAATATACTCTTCAGAAATAGTCATCACAATGTCCCAGCAACAACTGGATCAGGAAAAGAGAGTGATGCCACTTCCAAAAGGAATGGCCAAGGAAGAAGACAGAAGGTTCTCCCACATCTCAGGGTGTTCTCCTTAATAGATGACCTTTACCCACCAGAGCTGGAGTCGGATGTGGCAAGAGGATGGTGCCTCTGAAGACCAGGTGGGTAGACTAAAGGCACTTAGCAGGGAGACAGAAAAATATGAGAGGAAAAACCCACAAGAGGAAAAAACAAATGAGCTGTTACTACTGGATCTCATTCAGGGCTAACTTCATGGATAAGACCCCTGTGCGTATGCTCAGATAGCTCCCACGCTGGAATGAATACTCTGTTGTCCCAGACTTGAAATTCTTAACAGTTCTTGAGCAGGGGAGTCTGTGTTTCCATTTTGCACCGCCTGCTACAATTTCTGTAGCCAGTCCTGATCTGTGGAGAAAAATACTCCACATCTGGCCTCCCAAGAGGGAGTAGAAAAATTCTAAAGGAGGCGCTAGGCACTCTCACCACAGATTAGAATCTTGTGGGGAGGGGCTGCTTCATAAAATGTCAATGCCCCAGTCATGTTTAAGACCAATTAAGTGAGAGTTTCGGTAGGGGTGAGGGCAGAGATAGTGGGGTGTGTTGGGACAGGCATGGTCGTTCTTCAAAGCTCCCCAAGGGTTCCAGTGGGTGACCAAGAATAGTGACCCCAGAGAGAAGAGTAATGGGACCGTGCAGACCTAGACCCGGGACAGGCACGCTGATGTCCTGGCGAGGTCTGAGCACTCGTCTGCGGATTACTATTGAACTACTGTTCTGTGTTTTTCTTTTTCATCTGGAAATTGCTGCTCCTGGAAGAGGGTGAGAGGGACATGAATGATTAGATGATTTTCTTGGACAGAAGCTTTATCGTAGGAGGTCTACTCTGATTTAGAGGAACGACACGCCGTCTCACATCCCACCACTAGTATGTAGAAGAACCCCAGTACAGGACCTTTAAATTTCAGTCATGAGAGCAGAACCTGAGTCTTTCCAGGAAGAAAATTTGTCTGTGGAAAGACTGTCTATGGGAGAGATTTGTCAGTAATACCCAGCTCTCAAATTCCAGCTCCCTGGGAAACAGATTCCCAGGTACTGTCCTCCTGGCTGATTGTAAATGAGCAGATTATGGTGGTGAAACTAGAAATGTGTATTTCTCCCCTTAAACGAGTGGACTTGTGCACTGTGATAGAGATTCATAGATTATGAATTAAATGAGTTTTAATGCTCCCTCCATGTTAGGGTGGGGAAAGCAGCAGTCAGTTTCTAGTCAGATTAGTCTCTAGGGTCACAGGTTCTCAACATTCTAGGGGAGGCAGAAGAGCTCCGAAAGTACGAAAATGGGGGATAGTGTTCTAAAACCCTCTGAGTCACTGAGGAGATGGATGCTTTTGTTTGGAGAAGAAAAGTACTTCCATCAGAGAGTTTCAGCAGCTGTACCAGAAGCAGTATGAACAATCTCATGGCCCTTTTGTTTAATTTCCTAGGATAGATGGTCACTGGGACCTGTCCTCGGGGACCAGCTGAGTTCACTTATGGCTCTTACTGAGTGTGGCTAGGCATTCTGGGATCAGTCAGTGTTGCCCTTGGCATGCGATCAGACCCGGTGAAATATAAAAGTAAAAGAAATCAGTCTTGTGCTTTGAGCATACTATCGGTGGTTGAAATCAATTGCTAGGTGTTTTATCAAGTTGCCTCAATCACTTTTAAGCCTTTAACTTCTTGGATCTAGTCTAATGACTAAAGAAACAAATTCTTAGTAGAAATACATTGAGATTTCCATTACCTCCAAATATAGTAAACCCAGCATGTACCTACATTTTTCCTGACAACACCATTGTGGAGATGATACTGAAGGCTTACAGAGTCTGATGGGTTTGTCCAACTGTTAGAAAGATGAGAAGCACCAAGGGTGAGAAATACAAGATAGCTGGATAACGGTGTGTCTATTAGAGTAAAGTCCATGGTGGACTAGGGGAAAGTACTGCGTATGTGAGATTGGGTTGCGCAGAGGTTTTTAGGTCATCCCTGGTCTTCCTATCATTGACTTTCCTGGATTGGTGCCACGCTATTTCCTTCCAAAAGTAGAAAACAAACAAACATCCAGCATTGGGCTAATCAGAACTAAGGGGGTAACATCAGAATTATTCTCAGATGCCCTGGGAGTGGGGGGTACTAAATAACACAGCACCAGAAATGGTGATTACCCAACTGGAAAAGAAGTGTCCCTGCTCTCTACCCTGAGAAGCAATGCCATTTCTATCCTCCAGACTTGGAGGTGAGGACTTGCATACTGATCCCTCCATACAGATTCAAATCCTAGGCTAGTGAGCCAGTTTCCCCAGGAAAAAATTCACTCAGAGAGAAAATATTAAAAGACGTTTTTGCATAGCAATGATTAGTGAAAAAAAGACAATAAAATAGGCCATTTTAATCAGTTAAAGTTGATTTATAGGAAGAGGTGAAAGAAATATGGGGGACGATAGCAGAAACATGAATCAAGAAAAAAAAAAGTATTAAAATCTGAAATACTGAATTTGAAAACTAATATAGTTGGTGAAAAAAACCAAGTCAGTAGAGAAGGTGAATTGCAGAATGGATACAACCCAAGAACACATGTGGTCTAAGAGAAAAGGTAAAGTCACTCTGCTCTAGCAAAGACAGTCCCTCCGGATCAGGGTGGGATTTATTGCAAGAATGCAGATATTTTTCGACATTAAGAAGCATACTAGTAAACCTCGCCATATTATGTCCAAAGATAAGCCCCACATGATAAATCTCCATAGATGCTGGAAAAGTGTGTCATGAAATTTAATATCTTTTCTTGATTTTCAAATGATTAAATAAAAAATGAAAACTGGTTAGTATTTCTTTAACTTGATAAAATGTTCGTCTTTACTTAAAATCCCGTAGATTAGGGAGAAAAAATGAGATCTTCCTCCTATGATAAAACCTACAAACATGTTCACTATTATCTTTACTACTTACATTTTATTGGAAGTATTAACTAACACAGTTTGCCAAGTTAAGTATGTTTAATGAGCAAGAATTGTGGGCTAAACTATACATAAAATTAATATGTAAATCAGTCATCTTCACATGTAAAAGTATCTCCCTAAACAACACACTGAAGGGTATACCCCATTTAAAATGACAAAGTAAAATAAAATACCTTTCAATAGGCTTAACTAGAGTGAGTTAGGTGAGAAAAACTAAAATTGTTCTGAAAAAAGCAAAAACCAAAAGGAGACTTGAAAAAATGATAATGCTTTCAGTATTTTGGGATTGTGGATTGAACACCAAAAAGCTATCAGTTAATCCTAATTTATTTATAAATGTAACACCAACCTGATTAATATACCGACCGAGTTCTCTTATTTTCCGCTCTCGCACTGTTGAAGCTCAGCAGGTAGGAGAGAACGCCATGTCCGCTTGAGAGACCGCGGAAGAAGCCGTGTCATCAAGGGGACGGACGTGGCGCACACCGAAAAGGAGCTGGGGACACACAGTGAGTTGGTGTCAACGGGCCGTTCCGGAAGGTGCGATAGTGCGATAGAGGAGACTTTAGGAAATAAGGAAACTGCAAATCGGGAGCGGTAAGAGGACGCCGGGTGGCATATGGTGGAGACTTCTGACCACAGAGAAGTATTTTGGGTCTAATTTTCCCCTGGAGATACTCTCCTAGCCCTCCAGAGCTAAGGGTTATTCCAGACATAATCGTGGTTTTCAAGCAGGAGGTGGAAAAGGAGGACATGCCCATCACTTACCCCAGGCACGTCTGGGGACTCCCGCCATCAGCTTGGAGTGCTGTGTGGTCAAGGGCAGTCACTTTCAAAGTCCTCTGAGCGGGCGCTGGTCACAGAGCCGCTGAGCTGTTAGTGAGAGTACTGAGGAGAACGGGAAGCCAAGAAGGTGAAACATTGTCACGAGGTAAAGTAATACTTCCTGAGGGGAACAGAAAACTTTGTCTTTGTTCTGGCAGTGTCAGCTTTACCTGGTCTCTGTACTCCCGGAAAATAGCAGTGATGAGGACACCCCCTCCTCCTGTGCAGGCCTGGAAACCGCTCAATGCTCGGACCCGCCTTTCTCTGTAGGACAGAGATAACTCTTGTGATGTGCCCCGAGATCACGCGTGACAAATCTAGACACAGAGATTCGAAGTCCCCACTCTGTTTCGTGAATGACTCCCCTCCCTGCTTGTTCTCATGAGTCAGTCTGAACAAAATGCCCCGTCATGTGACTTCACTAAAATTTAGTTAGACTTGTTTCCTCTCCTCTGAACTCCGACTTATTCCTGAGGTTCGTTCCTTCAGGCACTGGATCATGAAACGACTCTCCCTTTATGGTCTCTCCCAAGAATTAAGGCCAAAAAGAAAACACCCCCGCCCCCCACACTTTCTTGTTGCTCAGCTCTCTGATCCTGCCGCCTGTTCATCCCACTCCGCCTCACCTACTTCCTTGTAGCCGTGTTTGCTCCTCCCTGAAAATGTCCTTTCTGTCTGACGTTTGAGACACTTAGGGGTCAGGTGGTCAGAGCATTCTCTAAGCTCCAGAGTCCTCCTTCCTGACGTTTTCCTTACTAATGTCTGGACGTGGATGTTTTCTTTGACACTCTGTCAGTCTTGCTTTGCTTTGCTTTGTGGTGGTGCTTGTTCGCCTAAAGCTGAATCTGCAGGGTGGCCCAGGCCACGAGAGAGCAGCAGACCCGCTCTTGCGGTTCATCTGCAGGGGTGGGAGGATCATGAGGTAGATGAGAATTTCAGAGGAGTTTGCAGAGAGAAGGATTGACTTTGGACTAGAGTCCTTAGACGTATTAGAGATTCGAGGAATAAGAGGTCCTAGTGCCCTGGACTTTCAAACATCACAAGTGTTGGGGTTTCGACCCCTCATAGTGGAAAGCTCAGGTATAACCGTTGCGTCCTCCACCAAAAAAACCCTGACGACTCCTAGCCTACCGTTGCCTGGAAGCCTTGCCAGTAACATGAACAGTCAATTAGCACACGTTTTATATGGTATACATATCCTATATTGTACTCTTACAATAAATTGAGCAAGTTAAAAGTAAATGTTAATAAGAAAATCTAAGGAGGAGAAAAAAATACATTTGCAGTACTGGTTATATTTATAAAAAGATGAGGAAATTATAGCAATTAAAAATAGATCACCTTTTTATTACAAGTGATTCTTGCGAGCAAAACGTAACTACACTTTTATTATGGGTTACAGAAAATAAATTGTACAAACAAAACTTACTTTTAATCATGGTTTAGAAAATAAATACAATAAAATAGATCCCCTGAGAAATCTCAAATGTTGGCATCAGGCAGTTCGCACTGCTGCCCCTGTTAGAGTTGTGTTTGCACCGTCTGTTGGTTAGTAACCGGTTTCTCCTGGGGTGATTCAGCAAGTTTATTAAAAACTTGTAGAACATTACTTACTCCTATTATGCAAACTCCCATAAAGGAACTTAACTACAGGAAATTTGACAAAATGAAATGTTAAATTATCATTTTATCACCATAGGAAGAAATGTTTTTATTCCCACAGGTAGTGAAAGACAGCCACTGTCAGACAAGGTGTAACTTTTTTTTTATAAATTTTTTTAATGTTTTATTTATTTTTGATACAGAGAGAGACAGAGCATGAGAGGGGGAGGGGCAGAGAGAGAAGGAGACACAGAACCAGAAACAGGCTCCAGGCTCTGAGCTAGCTGTCAGCACAGAGCCTGACATGGGGCTCGAACCCAGGAACGTGAGATCTGACCTGAGCCTAAGTTGGAGGCTTAATCCACTGAGCCACCCAGGCGCCCCCAGGTGTAACTTTTTGCAGCTAGTCTATCAGAGAACCCATTGTCAAGTGCATTTAAATGAAAATGGACACAGATTCAAAGCAGCACAATGCCACTTTTCAAGAGAATTTTGGAAAAGTAGGACTTTCATCAGATTGTCAGAGGCAAATGAGATTGCCATTTTGGACTATTAAAGGAGAAGAGAGAAGGGAAATTGGCTTAAATGACTAGCATCATTAAAAATAAGTAGGATGTGAAAATATTTAAACAGAATAAGTGCTGAAAGTAAATTAGCTATTTCAGATGTCTTCAGTGTGCATTTGCCTGCTTTTCAGTGCTAAACCTGACATTTTGACTTCGATTTGTAGTTGGGTTGACCCATCTTATGTGAAAGCACTCAGCATACAGTCATCTCTTGAGGCATATTTATGAGTGTTAACAATCATCCAAGAAGTGTATTAAGACTATTATCACTGGGGTGCCTGGGCGGTTCAGTAGGTTGAGCATCTGACTTTTGACCTGGGTCAGGTCATGATCTCAGGGTTCGTGATTTGGAGCCCCATGTCGGGCTGTGCACTGACAGAGCCTCTTTAGAATTCTGTTGCTCTCTCTCTCTCTCTCTCTCTCTGCCCCTCCCCTGTTTGCCCTCTCTGTCTCAAAATAAATAAAACATAGCCTTAAAAAAAAGACTTTTATCACTTGATCTTCATCTCGACAGGATGGGCACCGTGTTAAGATGAAGAAATTACCCAGCCTCCAGTAAACACCACGTGACAGATTTGGGATTCAAACTCCGAGGGGGCTCTCAAGCCTGTGCTCTTAGAGTGCTTGGCCTTACTGTCTGTTATGCCCAGATTTTAATATCGCCCCAAAAACCAGAGACTACCAGGGAGACCGAGTCAGGCATGCCAAAGCAAAGGGAGGTTTTATTATGGGCTTAGGCTTGCGGAGCCTAGGCTCGGGCTCACAGACTTTACTGGTACAGTGGATCCATGCTGAGAGCCTCGAACAAAGGTGAGGTCTGGCCTTTATGGGCTTGGGAAGAGGGAGTTACAGGAAATTGTGACACAGCCCCACGTCGGGCTCTGTGCTAACAGCTCAGAGGCTGGAGCCTGCTTCAGATTCTGTGCCCCCTCTCTTATGGGCCCTCTCCTGCTTATGCTCTATCTCTCTCTTTCTCAAAAATAAATAAACTTTAAAAAATTAAAAAAGAAAAAGAAGGGAGGATAATAGAGCCAGCTCTTATGGGGCTTCCATTTTAGTGGATATCTTATTTCTTGAGGATTCTTTTTTCCTTTAAAAGTTCAGTAGAAGGCAGTTTAGCATCGACTTGCCCAACTCTGTATAACTCTGGCTGTCCATTTAGAAGAATTTGTGCCATGGCCTGAATTACCATTAAATGTTAGAGGGCCTATGTAAACAAACAAACAAACAAACAATGTTGACCTTTGAGGCTGTCTTCAGGACAGGCACATCATGGGGTTGGCAGTTACATAATTACATGCATTCACCCTCATTGGATCATGTACCAGATTAAGTCGATTAGTAATGTTATTGAATGTATTTGCGACGCTTTCATTGATCATTTTTGGTTGAAATCCTACATAAATTATTATCTAATCCATTGTCACATAATTCTGTCTTGTATTTTTAAAAAAATTTTTAATATTTATTATTTTGAGAGAGAGTGAAAATGGGGGAGGGGCAGAGAGAGGGAGACACAGAATCCTAACCAGGTTCCAGGCTCTGAGCTGTCAGCACAGAGCCTGACACAGGCCTTCACTCACCAACTGTGAGATCATGACCTGGGCCCAAGTCAGATGCTTAACTGATTGAGCCGCCCAGGCGCCCCTGTCTTGTATTTTTAAGAGCAGAGTCACGTAAAAGTGTTTTTTCAGCCTATCATCCTCCTTTAAAACTTGGAAACTTTGAAGGATGTTATTACTTATTATGAAGCAAAAGTACTTTAAAAAGAGGAAGTACTCAGAGAAAGGAATGCCAAAGGAATTACCTCCCTTGCAAACTATTTTCCCTGAATTTACCTTATTTTCTTTAACTTTTAGCATAAGTTTGAGATTTTGTATAAGTGGTACAATGGGATCTCAAAAATTCTTAAAAATTATGTGTTAAAGATATTCCAAATAACTCACATGTAACCGTTTCCCCACTTGTTGGGTATCAAGCTTGTGGAGTACCCTCATTTATACCTGTATACAAGTAGACAGATATGTAGATGGATGATACATACATGAATGGGTAGAGAGAGGAACAGGGTTATTTTGCAGAAAATGAATTATAGTTATTAGAATATTCAATTTAGGTACACTTGAATTATTAAAAAAATGAAATGTGAATGAAGCTACCAAGGTTGAACTGTAAATGATTCAAAAACACAAATTTAGTAATATTAAAATGCCCTATGACTAAGATAAAGGTTTAAAAATACTGAGATATGCATAATTTTAAGTTTCATTCTTAGAATCAGTGGAATCTGACCATGAAAGATAAAAGTAGCACTTGTGTACTCCCCTCTTCTCTCTCTTTTAGATTTTGTAGCTATTTCCATTTGATAAATGTATTTAAGCTCTGCATTCTCTTCTGTTACTGTTATCTCTGCACTTGATTTATTTTGTTTTTATACTTCAATGGAGTCCCTGTTCTTCCCTAGCCATTACACCTTAATCATAGTATTCGGGGGCCTTTTAAAACATTATCTCTGGATTGGCTGCATTTCATCGTCATATTAAATTTTTTGTATGCCATTTCCGTTAAGGTTCGTGGATAATGTAGTTTTGAGAATTCAGTTGGCTCTTAAAATGTTATAATTATCTACATGTGGCTCGTACTGACTTTTCTTTTCTTTGTTTCTTTTTTTTTTTTGCTTGCAAGAAGACACTGAGCCCTCAGTACCCTGTGAGAGAGGTGCACCCTGAAATTCCTGACCTGGGGAACTTTGAAGTGGACCCAGCAGCATATACTGTGCTAAATACAGTAACAGTGAAGCCCCAGATGGTCTATGAGTTTTCACAACAGTAAGAAGAGCTGGCGCAGAAGCACAAGGATCAGAAGCAATCATGCAGCAACACCATCGACATGTCACCAGTCTGGGAGCACGTGGTGAGACAGCACAGGGTGACGGGAGCTCGGGGGCAGTGACCACAGCCTGGGCCTTGAGGGTCCTGAAACCTGAATTTCTTCCTGGGAAATGGTGCAGTCAAACTATTCTCTTCACATAGTTCCCACCCTACTCCTGTCCCCACCCTCTTGTTTGCTGCCAGAACTCTCCTGTCTTTTGGCCTGGAGTAGTCCACGTGTCCTTTTGTCCAGGGCATGTGGAGTTGGCTCCGGC
>PJEM01019540.1:0-15668 GCA_004023845.1 Helogale parvula
AAAAAACTCATCAAACTCTACACTCAAAATCTATGCATATTACTGCATGTAAATTATATCTCAATAAAGCTGATTTCATAAAATGTAAAAAAAAAATGAAGGTCCTGGGTAAGAAAAAAACAAAAGCCATAAATATATATTACTCAATTCTTAGCTAAATGCTTTATGGATCCTTTTTAGGTTAAATGGAACTTTTGGAGGCCTATGCTCTTTTTCAAAGAGTGGCCAGGTGGCTCACCCAATGTCTCACAGTGCGCTGGTGACAGGACTGAGACCTCATTCAAACTCCAAGAAGCTCAATCCCATGTTCTTGTTCTTTCACCCCTAAACAAAACATGGGAGACACTGCATTTCTAACTTTGGAAGTGATAGTCATTCTCTTTATGTGGGCCTGTGTGAATGTTCTTAAGGACTTGGAAAATAAAACTGAATTTGAATTTTGTGTCTATTTGGATAATTTAAAGTTTATCTGACTCATTCTTATGATAAAGTTTTTCAAAGACTGTATATTTTATGGAGAGCTCTGACTGGTGAAATATTCAGCTGTTTTTAAGTCAGTAAATATCAGTAGCATAGAGTTAAGAAAATGGGCTTTGGAACCAGACAGACTAAACTTGAATCCTGATTCCTCCATTTAGTAGCTGTGTGACCTCGGTCAAATTTCTTAACCTCTCTGTACATCAGTTTCTTCATCTATATAGTAAAGATCATATTAGGAACTACCTCATTTTTGTGAAGATTAAATGAGGTAATACATAAGGACTTCGAATAGTGCTTGGCACAAAATAAGCAGTCAGTAAACATTGGCTTTTATTTCTCTGTTTTGTTTTTCTACTTTTGATTTTTAGATTACTATATGCACAGATTCCCACATGTTTTGCTATCTCTAAGTAGCAAATAAAGTGTATAAGAGAATATAAGTGATTTAAAAGCCATTCAAAGAAACATAAAGGTCATCTAATTTGAGGAAATATTCAATTCATAAAGGTCTACTGTAGCATTCTATCAAGCATTCATTCTAATTGTGCTTAAATTTTAAAAGATGAGGAATTCACCTCTTCCTGAGGCAGTGTATTCCATGTGGACAACTTTATTAAAAAGTTACCCATGTATTGAACTGAAATCTATCTTTCTCTACCTTCCATTGGTTCTAGTTCTTTCCTTTGGAATGGCACAGAGCAAATTTAACTCTCCTTTCAAATGGGAGCCTCTACTAAATATTTGAAGGGGGCTTTCACTTGATATCAACCCCTCCCATTTTCTTCTTTAAAGGCAAATGAATGGTTGAGACACATGATTTCAAGTGTTCTTCCTCTCTCTCTCTCTCTCTCTCTCTGCTCCCCCCAACATTATCTTATCTATAATAGTTTACATCAACAATTGATATATGATACATACAATTTTTGCCCTGATTGTGTTCCAGGATCCAAAGTCCCCTACGTATTTTCTAGATGGTAATCGATGGAAAAATAAACTATACCTATAGGGAACTTTCCTTTTTCCAGAGAACCTCATCAGCTGCATAGACCCTTTTGAAAATGATGACATATAATCTAAAATATCTGATGTGTGTAAGACATTGGAAACATGGGATCAATGTTGGGCCTCAAGCACAAAGAAATGGTAATATTAACACATAATTCTCCTCATCCATTGATGGTGAACTTGATAACTATCTCTCCTGAGATCCTTTAAAAATCTGAATTTTTTGTATTTTAATTTATCTTACCATCATTAGATACAGGTCAAAAAGAATTTCCGTTGACCAAGTATGTGCGTCCCTTCCATCCTGGTGATGTCAATGGATTATAATATCAGAAGTTTGGACCAAACTTTTTAAAAATATTTATTTATTTTTGAGAGAGAGAGAGAAATTGAGTGAGAGAGGTGCAGAGAGAGGGAGACAGAATCTGAAGCAGGCTCTGAGCTGTCAACACAGAACCTGATGCTGGCCTGGAACTCACAGACCACAAGATCATGACCTGAGCCAAAGTCAGCTGCTCAACCAAATGAGCCACCCAGGTGCCCCTGGACCACACTTTTATTGTAATGATGGATGTTAATATTAAACATATATATTTTAGTGTACAAGTTATTTTAAATAAGATATGTGTAGTGTTTAGTGTAATGCCTGAAAGAATGTAGTTAGTAAATAGGAAGTAGTGTGACTTAAATTTTTAGTTCAAAAGAAAACCCCATTATATACCAGCTTTTGTAATGTCCTAGACATTACAAAATATTTCAGGCCTCTTCCTGAGTATGGTATATTATACAAGAAGCCAGAAATGTAGAAGTCCCCTGTTATTCCCCATATTTTATACTATGGAATTCCATTTTCCAGAAATAGACATTGTTGATGATTTGGTATGAATTCTGCCCTTCCAAACATTTTGTTTTATTAAACAGGTAGATGAATATGTATAATATGTACAATATGAATAGTTCTACGTATAAATGACCACATATATTAGCGTTGCTCTTTTACAAGTGGAATCGTGTTATGTATCATTTTGCAATCCCCTTTATTCACTTAGTACACTGTGGATGTGTGTCCATGGGCTAAAAATTGACACACCTCACTTTTTAATAGCCACACAGTGCTCTATTGCATGGAATTACTGTGCTTTATTTACTAATCCCTTAACGACAGATATTTAGAATGTATCCATTGACTTGCTAATGTTGCAAACATCCTGGGACAAATATTTTTGTACACTTAGATAAGCTTTAAGGACATAGTCTTTAAAGTGGAATTACTAGGGCAAAGGGCAAATATGTTCAAATTTAAATAGTTATGGCCAAATTGACCTTCAAAAATTTGTACCAAAGTGAACTTCCACTTCCAGTGCATTAATTTATTCTTTTGTTCAACAGAAAAGATTCCCACACTGTCACCAATATTGTGCATAATCAGTTTTTAAATTTCTTTTGCCAATCTGTTTAGTGAAAAATGATAGCCTACTGATGTTTTAATTTGCATTCTAAAATTATGAGTTACACTGAGCATCTTAAAACAAGCTTATTGGGTATTTGTATTTCTTTTTTTGTGAACCCGCCAGACGAATTCATTGTCTATTGTTCTATTGGATTGCCAGTCTTTTTCTTATTGATTTAAAAATCAATTCTATATTAGGTCTCTGTTGCAAAATTTGTTTCCTAGTTGGTTGTTTAGAGGGAGGTCAACCATTTGATGATTATTTGATTATTTGAAGCAGCATGCTACCATAGGAAGAGTGCTGGACTCGGGGTGTGAATGCATGAGTTCTTGTTCTGGCTCTGTGGCTTCTTCCATGACCTTGATTTTTATTCACCTGCAAAATGGGGATACTAACACCTGCCTGTCACTACATGTGATAATGTATGTGAAAACATTTAATGGACTCTAAAGTGCTTTGCAGATATAATATGTTGTTATTTTTATGTCTTTGGAAAGATTCACGTGAGAAAAGGAAAGATTTTTGCCTTTAATCTTTAGACTCTGGTTTCTTACTTCATAAGGCCAAAGCCAGCCTCTTTACACATGGCAAATTTAAAAGTATTGACTTCAGATTAAGGACAAGTTGTATTAAGTCCTTTCTACTCTGTATCAGTCAGGTCTCATCTGGAAAGCTGAGCTCGTGTCTGGAGACTGTGCTTTAAAGAGAATGCTGTTGTTCTGGACAACACTGGGTGAAAAGGTGCCAGGAAGTAAAGGACCTGGAAACCACATTATTAAAGCCTAGGAAAGTTTATTTTGGAAAAAGGTAACTTACAAGGATTTCATTTTTTTTTTTAACATTTGAAAAGTTGTCCTAGGTTAGGGAATAGACTTGTTTTTCATTGTTCTACAGAGGAAATCTAGTACTTCTTGTCCTCTGTTTGGGATCTTTTTAAGGTCTAGCAATTCCAGCTGTTTGACAGTGGAGCAGGGTGTCTCAAAACAGTGATCTTCTCATTACTGAATGTATTCAAGCAGGAGTAGAACATCAGAAATGTTGTAGAAGGGATTTCTGAGTGAGAAGACAGTAATTTCTGAGGCCCATCTGTATTGTCTATCATATGGGTGTCTTTTCCACTCAATTATATTAACTTTATAATTTTTTGAAGAAATACCATTTACCTCATACTGGGTTTAATATTATAAGCAATATAAAAACATAAAATTTGATCAAAAAGTCATTCTTTTATAGGAAACTAATTGTGGGGGGTAGAGAGAGGACTGAACTAGGGATCAGAAGATTTCAAAAGTAGGTGATGTGCTTTCATGACATCCATTTCCATTGTCACTATTATCCTAGAGCCTTCTTCTTTGTTGATTTTCTTTCCTTCACTCTTTTATTTCCCTTATTCTTTTCTTTATTTTTCTTTCCTATCTGGATCATTGTGAATGCCCCCTGTCTTCCTTCTTCCCTCCCTTCCTCTCTTCCTTCCTTCCTTACTTCTATTTTATATGAGGACTTCTAGTTTTGCTTTAACTCCATGTTACTAAGATTCATCTATATTTTTTAGTACAGCTGCAGTTCATTCATTTCCCATTGTTGTATAATGTTTCATTATGTGAATATACCACAATTTAGTTTTTCACGTTCCTATTAAAAAGCATTTAATTCTGTTTTAAGCACTTTGCTACTATGGACAAATATTGTTGTATATATCTGCGGATACTCATTCATGTACAAGGGTTTCTCTAGAATTTATATTATAAGTGAAAATGCTGAATCAGAGGGTATATGTACATTTGCAAATTAATTTACAAAGTGTCTGTATCTTTGGCTATATTAAAGTAGCATCCTTTCTAATAATTTACCATATATTTTCTTAAATTACCTTATCCACATGCCCAAGGACCCATAAGAGCTTTCTGATCGAAGGACTCTCAATAGTGCATTCAAAATTCTCCATTGACTGGAAATCCTTTGCCCATTCACAGTCATCTCTTATGGTCCCCCATATGGACACTTCACTCTAACCAGGCCTGTGGCCTTATCATCTCACTCCCCTTTTCTCACTTTTCTTGTCTCATCTTTCCTTCTTCCTCCTTGTCAATCTCAGTCTACTTAGAGCAGAAGTTTAAGAACACAAACCCTGGAACTTGAATCTCTGCTTCACCACTGCTAACAGAGAGACTTTATTCATCTCTGTGTCTCAGTTTCCCTATCTGTGAATTAGGGATAATAACAGGACTTACTTCAGATTCTTGTTGTAAGAATTAAATTAATTCATATTCATAAAATTCTTAGAACAGTAAATGTTATATACATATTTGATGTTTTCATTATTATTCCAGCACAGGCTCTTAGCTTCTTCTAAAAGTATTTTCTGACAAACTAATTTTACATTGTGCTGCATTTCATAAATAATGCATCATTAATATCTTGCTTGAGAACAGAAACCATATTGGTACAATTTTCTTTCTAAGTGCCTAGTTCAAGTTGGGCTTGCTGATTAATAAAATGTAAGAAAATAATCTAAGAATCAGATCCCAAGTTTTCATAGTCTTGATACCACTACAGAAGAACAGTTTTCTCATGTGTAAAACTTCACTTGGCTACTAATTTCATTGCTATGACACTAACTTATGACTCTGACCTTAACACTAAGCCTAAATAATTCACCTTGGACCTAAATCTTAAAGATATAACTGGGACATAGGGTAGAAAAGAGTCCCCCCAAATACAAAAGTCTGGAATTTGCCCATTTTCCTAACCCTGCACAGATTTCCAAATTCTGCAGACTGGGTTGGATTACAGCTAGCTGTGTTCTTCTAGAGGATTACTCTGGTGAATTGGTGAAACAACACAGAGTCTTGGAGCAGACCTAAATGATGCACCGTGCTGTACTCCCAAAGATTGATGCTGTGCCCCAGATGTCCTCTCTCCAGCCTCATGCCCCAGCCAGGTGCCCCATTTGCCATTCACTTGATGGGATGTGCTCCCAATGGCACTGCCATTTCTGAGCTTATGGATCAACATTAGTTGTCATGGCTACAGGTTGCTGGACAGCTCACTTAATCTTTAAAGATACGTCTTCTTTGATTGCATGCTATAACATTATTCTTGCAAGTGCCATTTTCTGAAGGACTTCTGGAGCAATAGAAAAAGCCATAAATTGCTTTTCGTTGCTGGGAAAAATCATGTATCTGTTTGAGTATACAGGCATCTTCAGAGGGCTGTTTGTGATTGTAGCATTTTTAGACTCAATAGAGCCACATAATAAAGCAAACTCTCTCTAAGCATTAGAGTGTCCTCTCTCTCTAGTTTGAAGCACACAGATGAAGATAAAGATACACTGGAGAGGAAAACATTTCTCCCAGAGAAGCCGAACAGAGAGTGAAGTGCTAAAGACCCGGAAAAGGGATAATGATTAGAATTTCGGGTATTCTTGAACCATCGGATCAATTCAAAATGCATGAGTTTTTCTGTTTTTACAAGAATGCTATAAATGAAAAAAGTTGTCATGCCAGTTTACATTTGAATATCGCTGACTTGTAGTTTTAACAAAGTCATTCATAATGCCATGAATTGGAGATGGCCCAAATCTGCATTGTGGCTAAATCTTTCCATCTTCTGAGTTCTTAAATTCAGTTTTTCTTGAGTGTCCAATATCAAAATATTAACAAAATTATTATATTCCTATTTGGCATACATGTAGTTTAAGAAAAAGGAATTATTTATACTTTTAAAAAGTTGAGGAGAAAGAGAAAACACTTTGAATATATAGATAATGTTTATAAATAAGTATGTTAGAAGTTTGACAAACTTGCTTCCCCGTAATTAGTGATCTGAGTTGTTACAAACTTGGGAAAAGAGGGAGAAAATTTTTTCTCCTTATGGAAATGGTGGCTGGAATTTTCTGAAAGAAAGAATACTTAAACTTAAGAAATGTGATGTAATCCTTCTTCTTTTTTTTTTTTTTTACTAACCTTTTGGCCCATTTAGGAATTAAAATAATGTATAGCCTTCTCAAGTTGTAAGAGGATTGTCAAATAACATGCTTAGAATGAAGAGATCAGGATGACTGTTCTTTAATCTGGACAAGTAATTTACAGGATTATGAAAAAATCCAGGTTCTTGACTATTCACACTTCAGAGAAAGACATAATTAAATTACAAGACAGAAAAAAGAACCATAAATCTGCTACATCCTGTAGTCACTCAATAAGTTTCAATGATTATTGAAAGCAGGTTAATGCAAAACTCAGCTATTTGTCTTTGATATACATGAGAATTCTTTGGACATTTCATCTAAATCACTTTGAAACACCTAGCAGCTTGGTAGATAATGTGAACAGACCCATTCTTGTAAATCTGGTAGTGGTACCCATTCTTTAAAAGGTACATCACATAACTATAGGCCAAAGGCTCTTTCATTTCATTATATAACAATGACAGCAACTCAATTTAAGTGTATAATGACCCAAGCCAGCCATCCATAGCAGCAAAAATTTAATAGCAACCTTATCGGGAATGCTGACAAGGAGCACTTCCCAAGAAACCATTACAGCCTCTTCAGTTTACAAAACAATTGGCTTTAATCTTTAATGCTGTTGAGCAGTAGGGGGCAGATAGGCACATTAGCATAGCTTTACTTTTTATAAATAGCATTTAATACACTATATTCAGATACTGTAGGGCTAAGCATCTTATGTCAGTTTTAGACTTGAGCAAATAGTACAAGGATTTCTTTTTTCTTGAAAGCCAAGATAGAATGCTTGCATTCCCACAATGGGGCTTAGGAGGGTTTGTATATCAATGAAGTTTGAAGGCAAAACCTTGAACATGTGTCCTTAGGGAAATGCGAGGCTCCTTGACATAAATTTAAGTTACAATAAGAAGAAAACCATTAAGAAGAAATTTTCTCGGTTCACTGTAGAAACATTAGCCTCATTAAGCTCATGCACTTCTGCTTGGAGCATGAAGTCCCACTCTAGCCTCACCACGATAGCATTTCATCTGCTGTACGGTTTTACATATTTAAAAAATTCTTTTATTATTTCATGAGAGAAGCCCATGTGTGAATTGCCATTGCTCTCTTTCTTAAGGAAGCAAATATATTTTTTTATTGTTGTAGTATGTCTTCGGTTAACATGGAAGAAGGGGCTTAATGAGATTGTTAAAACTGAAGACTGGGCTCAGCTGCTTCCTGGGGTACTCATATTCAGCACATGCTAGGTTGTAGTGCAAGGCACACCATAGACATAGCACACCCTTCCTGGAGCATCACGTTTCCTTGATGATAAGAAATATAATGATTAATTTTATATTAAAACAGACACAAGTGTATTCTGAATGTATTGAACCGTGTTAGTGCATGTTAAGATAAATAAAATATAAGACTAAAAAATTTTCACACCGTGTTGCACTGCGTCAGAGGTGAGCTCCCACGTTCCCAGGGATGAGCACACTTGCCGTTTAGTTAAGGGCATTTTGGAAGAAAGATTTGAGGAGGACTTGCTTAAACAATAGGGAGCACGACCTACTGTCTATAGAAAGCATGTGTGAGATTACAATTTAAGCCAAAGAAATTCAAATATAGTTTTGCCTTAAGATACATTCTGGCAGAACTTTTTCTTTAACTGCAAATAGAATTGGGAAAAACACAGGTTTTGAATTCTTGGCATTATATTTAAAATGTAATAGAGCTATTTTAGAATTAACGTAGGCATTATTTATCTGGAGAGAGTAGATCTACCAACTTACTTCACACTTTTTTACTTCTGACCTCTTTTGATTTGCGTCTAGGGTTTGAAAGGAGTGTTTCTTTTTAATAATCATTGCTTTCAAGTATCTCAGTCATAAAGACTTTTCCACTTTCAATGCTGTACTGACATGTTAGGTGGTTTGACCATTTCGACTGAAATGTTGCTTAAATTTGTAACATATACAAATATCATCCTAACAGAAACAGTTTACAGATATTAGTCTTCCATCTTCTGACTTCAAATATGTACATCTGCATCAGTGGACATACTTTCTATGGGAGAACTTCAACTATATCGATAATCTTTTCCATCTTAATATAATACCATCAAACAACCCCTTAGTCAAGAGAAATATCAAACCTTAACTCTGCCTTCAAGGAGTTTCTACTCTGTTATGGAAGATGAGATTAGGACACAGAAAACAATTTTAGGAAAAAACTGCACCGTAAGGTGTAAAATTAATTAAACAAGAAGGCTGAGGTGGCTTTCATGACTTGAAGGCCTATGTAAGGAAGCAAAACAAAATTTAAGCCTGTGAATACCTCAAGGTTATGAACTAACATCAGTCACAAGCAACCAACTAGGCTTTAAACTCTAGCAGTCACATAATTTCTTTTCTTTGCTTCTGTATATTCTATATACGCCTTTACCCTGGCTGCTGTTAGTGGAGCACTCCTAACCACTCCCGTTTTGGTACTGTCCGATTTGAATCAATTTTTACTTAAATAAAGTGTAAAGTTTTTAAGGTGCCTCAGTTTATCTTTTAGAAGTTCAGAAAAGAATTGGCTGAACAATACACAGAGTCTTTCCTTTTTAGCTTATTTGAAAACGTCTAGCAAAGAGCATTTATTTTAGTGTTAAAGCTGCAGTAGTCAGAATTATAACACCCAGACCTTTTTTAATACAATCTCTATTTTCTAAAGAGCTCTCAGTTGATCCTCACAACAATCCTGTGAGATAGACAAGACTTTTGCTTCCATTCACAGAGGAAGAGATCAAGATTCATAAAGGTTAAATCATTTGTCCAGGGTCATAAATCTAAAAGTGGTATTGTAGTACTTGACCCTACACCAGGGATTCTGAGCTTAGAGATATTTTCTCAAATAGTGGGCTGCAAGGTTTCATGTCATCTAAGTCTTTTCTGATTATGACTTTTTATTTATGAGTATTACTTTTATATTCACACTAAAGGAATCAACCCTGGTACACAGACCTACTCTATCTGGGTACTCAGAAACATACAAATAAACTGTTTTTTGAAATGAGTACTGTGGAACTCAAAGAAGAGGAAAAATGGGAATATAAAACGGGGGAATACCGTATAGCTACAGGCTTCTCTGAGAGACTTACAGTGTATGTGGTAGAGGAAAGACCCAGAAAAATACTACAAAAGATAAATTTATCAACTGGTTTTCCAAACTAATTTGGATCTGGATCTTCCTTTTTATCCCATTTATTAACAATTTCTATATTAATACTAAATTAGAGCTTATTTCAGAAATCTCTTAGTTAAGAGTGGGATTAAAAAAAATAAGCCTAGTTTGAAATTCCCAGTGGCAAATTAGGTAGTAAATGCCTGGAATATGAATCTTATGCCCTTTTAACTTTGAAGGTCTCTGTAAAGAAAGAAGAGGATCTTTCAGTGTCTTTTTTCCATCTGCTTCCATCCGTTGGCTGTTCCAGAGCTGTTAACCACCATGCTGTGATGGTTTGAAATAAACCAGCCTCACTATGAAAAACTTTGATAGACTCAACATCTCTTTATTTTCCTCCCTGTAGTGATCATTGTGGCACAAAATGATTTTTGAGGTTATGGGAGAAGAAAAAAGTTCTATGAAAGCAGGTCTTATTGATCCTATTGCAGGAGATCTTATCACCGAGGACGGAAGATGCAGTTACTGAACTGCTTTTTACCAGCCTATGGAAGAGTCGATGCATTAAGTTGAAAAGAATGGGCTTAGATCATAAATCTGTTCTTCAGGGAAATTACAGATTCAAGCTCTTTGAAGATATTTATTCCTTCAAAGTTCTTAAATTATGTTTATTCATTTCCCCAAGTTGATTTCAGGCACAAAGATAAGAAGAAAAACTTAATTCTTTATTGTGGCCATGCCTGGTCAGTGATTAATATGAAATGCTTTCTAAGTTTTCCAAAATTGCTTTTAAAATAACCATATTTTGTTGCTTTCATTGGCATGCTTCTGTGTGGCCAATATAGCCTAAATCTTGTTATTTCGTGAATATTATAAAATAAAATCCCTAAGAGAAAAGGCTAAAAGAATATTGACCAAACTATTAACAACAATGGTTTTCTTAGGAAAGTGGAACAGTGGGTAATTATAGTAGTTTTTTCTAACATCTTACAGATTTTTCACATTTTCTACAATATTATTATAATATCATATGTTACTATGTAAATTTAAAAAATGTACTAAAATTATGTAAAATTTAAAATTGGTGTCCCATTTCTCCCTAAACTCCAAATACAATTTAGAGTTTTTGTTTTCCCTTTCATCACCACCTTTAAAAAAGGGGAGGGGGCAAGGCGAATGTATAATTTTTCCAATAGTAACACTTTGCTAAAATTAAATGATCACATAATGATGATTAAACATCTAGGTCTGCCTCCAATAAAGAAGTGAGGAATGGCCTAATTACTGTAGTTTGCCAGGAAAAACCTATTCATTTATCATTTCACCGAACATTACGACCAGTTTCACAAAAAGAACATTTTTCAATCTATAATTTCCCTCCCTTATGAACTGAGGTTTGTTGAGCAGACATGAGGGATTTAGCTGATGCTGGCTGAAGAGAGCCCTCCAGCCTTCACAGAGGGCCTGGGGAGACTAATACCTATTTACATGCCTCAGGCCTTAGGAGTTATTGTCTGGAAAAATCTGAGACCAGGCATCTATCAGTCTCCCCACCCTGTGCTCCCATTTGTGTTTTTTTTGTGTAGGTTTGTTTCTGATATAAAATTAGCTTTCCTATTGGTTTTAATGTAGGCAAGACCAGAAAGACCTTGCAGGCAAGATTCGGGTGGTCAATTGAGATTTTTTTTTTCCCTATGGAGAGAAACTGGAAATAAGTTTGTATGAAGAAGACTTCTCTTTGAAAATATGGGAGGAAATATTGTATGTATATTTAATATATCCCTGGGATCATTCCCTAAACTCCACACTCAGGTGCTAAATTTAGCCAGTCTAGTTTGACATGATTTAGGTGATGTTCCTTAACTTCTCAGTGTCTGACTCTTAAGAAGGCTAGTAAATCTTGATGACAAAATAAGTTTCCTAATAAAGTCAATATTAAAATATCCTGAATTAATGTTATGGTTTATGGACTCTCTAGACCCTTGGTTTTTCTGTCTTTTTTGTTTTGTTTTGTTTGTTTTTACTGCCTTAACTGATACTGTTTCGTGAGTCGCCATGAGACAGGAGACACTGACATCCTATTCCTTACCAGACCAGCACAAATGGTAAGGTATGCCTCTGGATATGTGTGTTAGCAGAAACTAGAAGAAAACAAAAAATAAAAGAAGACCTAAGGAAGAAAGCATATTACTAATGAGTTGGCAGTGACTAAATGTTTGGATGATCTAGATGTCATGTTTCAATCTGCTTTTCCAACCTTTCTCTGAAACTTATCTCTCATGAGTCTCTTACCTGCTTCTCAACTCTAGCCCTGGGTTTCATGAGGTGTGGTTTGATGTAGGTGGTTTTGGTACCATCTCCTGCTCTCCTTCCTGGTTTAAAACCATCGCTCTAGCCATGCCACATTTTTTAAATACTCTGAACGCTGGCCTCCTTATGAATTGTGTCTGACCTCGATGTTTCTTCATTTATAGTTCTTCTCACCACTTCTCTGTTCCATTTCCTACTAGACACCACACATCTTTTAAGAGTTAGCTCAAGAACCATCATCTTTTAAAGACCTCATCGCCTTCCTCTGTGCTCCCACTATAGTTTGAAGTGTCCTTTTTTCAGCTCATGGGATACACATGGGATGTGTTATAATTATTTATTTACATGTCTGTTTCCTCCATTAGGATGTGAATGACTCAGTATCAGCTGGTGGCTTGTTCATCTTTGTGTCCCCTTACTTAGCAGAGTCTGGGAAGACCTAGGTCCACAATGAATGTTAGCTGGATGATTCTTTGCTGAATGAACTGTGGATCTGAAAGCTATATGTAAAAATTCTAGCGGGGGGGTTGGAGGGAAAAGAGTTTTAAAAGAATTATGGACATGGGCTGTATGTTTTCCAGAGAGGACTGGTCCATATGGCACATCTTAGGCAATTGGGGAATCTTACTATATGGCATTGGAGAACAGTGAGAGGAGTAGGTTTTCCGATAACAAATATCAATTATTTTAAATATTTTTCTTAGAGTCTTACTTAAGTTGTTCTCTGCCCCTTTCTTATGCATTCATCTACTAGATAAATGAATTTAATATAAAAGGGGGTCACTGCTTCTAACCATCAGGTTTTATGTTTGCTTACTGCTACCTCATATAGAATGAGGAAATTCCAAGAAATTCAGTATTTTCCTGATCCTTTCCAATCTGTATTTATACATCAAGCTCCTATAAGCAACCCAGATGGCTTGATGATCCTTGCTCGCCTTCGTGTACCTGGAATGCTTAAGGGCCTTATGGTGACAAAATGATTTTGAAGATAGTGAATTAGAGCCATAGATGTTTCATTAAATGGGACAAAACACTGCCTAAATTAGGGGAATAAAGTGCATTTTTAGTATGTCAGTGGACAAATGAGTGTAGACGGCAGGAAGTGAGGAGTGAAATGATTATAGTTACCTATTTCCTGGTTTCTCAGACATTCTGGACTTAAATTTTCCAAAGACCTGAGTCACCACACCAAGCTTCTTTAAACTTTCTTTTCCCCTTGTACAGAATTGAGTGCTCTGCCGGGTGCCACACTCTACAATCCTGACTTCCTTCCTAATTGCACAAGTGGCTGAGCTCTTACGATACCATATTTCTGTTCATTTGCATTTACACAATATGCTTCACCGTGTGCTTCAAATGCACCATTTGAATGTCGAGTCCCGTCTCCGTCTTTAGGCTTTTATAATGGCCGAGCCCATGAATAGGGCAAGTCTGAGGAGAGTTGCTGTAATCTCAATATGAGACTGTCTTCTTACAATCGGCCAATATTCAGCTGGCTTCTGAGGTGATGCTGAGCAGTAATTCAAATGGAAGAACACAGCAATAAGTAGAGGGAAAGAACACCCAAGGTGATCATTTAGAAATCATTTTCAGGTCAGAATAAAAGAACATGGGATTTGTTTTATTTTATTCCAAACACCATATAATCAAAAGGGTCTCAGGCTCCCAGGGAGTTCACTACATGAGGTTGCTTTATAAAACTGTTGAACAAAGCCTAAAAGAATTCTTGCCTTGCATTCCCTTCCTAACCCGCATACTTGTTTTCAAATACAATGAAGGGGTCTCTCTGGTCAAATAATATAATTTCACCAAATGCTATAACTTCAGTTTCCATGGAAGACCTGTTGATCAAATATAGGGTGCATTTGAGGTAGTAGCGCATATTCATAATGTGATTTATCATATTTCCTACATCATGAATTTTGAGCACACTCTCCTTTTAGATTAACTAAATAAGAAAAAAACTTCTGGGTTGGACTGAATGGCAGAATCACTGGAGCCAGAGTTGGAGGCGTCTTGACAGAGTCATTCTGTACTGGTTTGTGCTAAATCTAGTCCCTTAAGGTAGGTTTTTGAAACCTCCACACGTTTCACATTTTGGCCAGATACTTTGCTGTGAGTAGCTGTTCAGTGAATTGTAGGATGTTTGACGGCCTCCCTGGCCTCTACCTGCTAGGTGCCAGTAGCATCCTTCCCCAGGTATGACAACCAAGAAAGTCTCCAGATATTGCCAAGTGTCCTCTGGGGGAAAAAAGCTGCCTTGGTTGAGAATCACCACTCTATAATAACAATCTTGGTGGCTGTGACCAGTCTCCTTGGGCAATACTATTCAAGAAGTATAAAATCTAATAAAATTATTTATCTAAAAGATAAAATGTTGAGGTTTGGCTTATATTGTGGAGTGCAAACATTTGTTAAATATCTCCAGTTCACAGCCAAAGTGGCCTGGGCTTTCAGAGTTAATGTGGTGATTTTCTCACCAGGCTATGCTTGGTACGTGGTCTCAGACTCCCTCAGATCTCTCAGTGCTGACCAGATAGACGCATAGACCACTTACACCGTAGGTTTTCCAACAAAGGACTATTTGTTCCATATATAAAATCCTTCTAATTTGAATAGATTATTACCATTACTTTGGACTATTTATCTTATCAATAAGGTATCAACAGTGGTGCTGCTCTGTAATATTTAAAGTTAAAATCCAAATCTTATACTTTTTTTTGATGATTCACAAGTTGGATTTATAAATCTGTACTCACCTGAAGTAATAAAGCCAAGATTTAATTTATGGAAACTGCCAGCAAATCTTACCAGCCTGCTACTGATTTATGTCTTTCTTCTTTCTAATGGAAGTTGTAACCAAATTATTTTTAGTGTTTTGTAAGTCCAAAAATTAATTTCCATATTCTTAAATAGGTTTACAAATCTTGATATAGATTTACAAGTCCTGAAACAGATTATCAAATCATGCCAATAAATCCTAAATAAAAAGATTTGATTTACAAACCCAGATTTTACACCTGGTTTCCAGAAAGTGATTACAAATCAGGAGTTGAGAGGACCCCCAGCAGAATGAGCCTGCAATCTCTCTGGGAAGTCCTGCTGTCTGCATTGAATCACACAGGCCTGATTTACAAGCAGTAGCCCCACGCTGGCAGAGGCTCCTCTGATTCTGACATGCCAGTGCTGTTGAGGGAAAAGGGGCACATCCCACAGGCTGGCGAAAATGGCCACTAATCAGAGTGAAGACAGCAAGCCATTCATCTTTGTCAGAAGTGGGAAGTGGCGTCAGATAGTCGAGA